>JASDQU010243437.1:34354-52319 GCA_032191745.1 Picea mariana | reverse complement strand
TCTTTTTTAATCTTTATTAATACCATTTTAAGAATCTTTTTTAAAAAGAAGATAACATTTTAACCAATGAAAAACCTTTAAACCCACACTCTAAAATTAACAACAAAACTATAATCACAATTTTATCTCAATTACCCCAATCAAATTTTAAAAAGACAAAAAAATAATTAATTAACTTTGTTGCTTCATAAGAAAATAAAGCACAATTAAATATATAAAAAAAGTCATTAAATAGAGGTGATTTTAGATTAAAAAAAGAAAACAATGTTTTAAATTTTGATAAATTTTAATTTAATTGAGCGATGATTATATAGATGATTAAGCAATGAGACATTTTTTAATTTAAAATTAGACATTTATATCACTTCCTGTTGATCAAAAGGGTTGGATATTTAAATCGCTTATAGCTAAGTTGGAAGTGGGCACATACCCGCCCAAATTTTACGGAAAATTAGTTGGAGGATGTGAAGTGATGTGCGGGAAATTTGAATTTTATTTGCTCAATGTGTACCGCAAATTTACAGCTAAGGCCGTAAAAAATCTAACTTCCTGAGATTTGAACGTCGGATCTTTCCGCCATGAAAGTCGGACGAAAATCTTGAAGGGTTAACCACATACAGCTAAAATTTTGCAAGGCAAAGTAGCCGCGGGAAATTTGGCTTTCATTTACTAAATCATTCCAGCAAATTTAGAGCTAAATCCATTCAGAAAAGTGACTTCATCAGCCTGCTGCCATGAAAGAATATAATAGCAAGGAAAAGCTTTAAAGGCTACAAGATGTATTTATATAGAAGCCTAGCCAAATCATTTTCTACAAACTCATCAAGTCTGGCAGAATGCTTGCAGGTCGCTAAACATTGAACTTTAAACTTTGCCGAAGGAGAGAAGGCATAGTCAAAGCATTTTCTACAAACTCATCAAGTTTAGCAGAGTGCTTGCAGGTCGCTAAACACTGAACTTTAAAAGGATTGTTCGCTAAACGTAGCTCAAACTTTGCCGAATGAGAGAAGGCATTACCCGCGCGTGGTATACAACATAATCTGTCAAAAACCTCGCAGTTCTTGACAAACGAAAACTTTTATCTTAGTAGCAGAGCTTTGAGAAATAAAAAAAAAAAACTAAAGAAAAAGCATAACAGCTCGCCAGTTTTTAAATACCTCAAAACCCCGGTGTACAAAGAATTGGTCTCCGAGTCTCGAAAATTTATGAAGCACAGATATCAATCCTCGGACTCCTTCCGATGGCCGACAACGCGTAAGCTACCGCCATCCCTGAAGCGGTCTTTGCCGGTATTTTCCATGTCCAGACCAAAGACTTTTGTAGAATGTGCACTATCAGCATTAAAGGAAGGCTTAGGGTTTGAATCCACCCTCCCACAGAGACCGGGTATATCTGATGAGCTAATGCGCTGAAGGGTAGGCTCGCCGCTCCACAACCCGGATATGAGCAGGGTGCAGAGCCTGTAACAAATAACATCATAATTATTAACAATTAAGTTTGATCAATGCATGAGAGGCTGGAGCTGCGCTAGTAGTTACCATCGGGATTTGGTCCTAGACAAAAAATTATTAATTACTGTATATTGTGGTGACACGAGAATAGGGATTAATTTATTACATTTAATTATATACAGCTATTTTCACCAACTTCCATGCAAATAAGTATAAGTTATAACCCAGCTTCCACGTCCCTAATGGGTTTTTGTACGTTTTGTACGAATGGCTTGTGGTTGACTTGAACTTTGAAGAATTGTAGAGGTGGAATGTTGTACCTTGAGGAGCATTCATTCGTGGAAGCCTTCCTCGTTCGATGTCTTTCAACTTGAAGTTTGACATGTGAGCTAAATATCAACAAACATTTCACATTGGAGCTTGACATGTGTGAAATAAATATTAACAACTACCTTTACGCGATTTTCAACAACTACAAAGATCTCCATTCAAACCAGAAACCAGCCAGCCAGTGTCTGAATCTCGTGCTTCAAGAGTTTGTATAGTCCAGCACTCTTGATGTTTAAAATGACGTGCGTCTTTTGGAGTGCTCTTGGCGCTGCAATATCAATGGTCTTATTCATTCTTGCACGCAATCAAGTTATTTTCCAGACTGACACAAGTTTGTACTATTGAAATCACAAATACCATCGATCACAGCCTCTCCCCAATTGTCTCCAATTTCGGTCGCCCTTAGATTCGCTCTCTACCCCTTGGATTTGAAATTGGAAGATTAGGTCGCTGACACAAGTTTGTACCATTGAAAATCACAAATACCATCGATCACAGACTTTCCACAATTGTCTCCAACTTCGACTGCCATTGGATTTGAAATTGGAATATTAGGGCGCCTCGACATATAACAAAAGGATGAGGACTATTCCTCTCCACATTCATCACGCTGGTTACGAAACATGGGCTGCACTTGCCCTTGGACTTTACCAAACCCACAGGATAATCTTACGCTCTGCCTCTTATTCGTCTCTGCTGATGGCCAAGCACCGTTTATCTTGAAAAGAAGAGAAGCCATGTCTGAGTCCGTTAACACAAACTGTAATGTCCGCCGAGGAAAAAGAAAGTAGAGCTGCCCAATCTGGGATCAGTTGTTGTCGGTGGCAGGTAAAGCCGTTGATCACATGTTCAACCAGGGATACGCCAATGTCAATGTGACACATGTACATTTTCAAGTCGCCCACTGCCAAATCAAACCAAAGAGAACCTTCGATGCATAAGTCGCAAAAGATGGGAGGAATTCGGGGAATCTTTGTGAAGCACACATTTGGGATCCTCTAAGCTTTGCCCTGAAAACATGAAGACCCTTTTTCGGCAATTTTTTGAAGGCACACATAAGGGTTTCTTTTAAGCTTGCCTTGAAAACATGAGAGGCAAAAGTAAAAGAGAATCCGTTACAAAACTCAACTAAATATTGTTTTTGAGTTTTATATTTGAATTTTTGGAAAAAAAAAAAGGAAAAGAGAATCCGTTACAAAACTCAACTAAATATTGTTTTTGAGTTTTATATTTGAATTTTTGGAAAAAAAAAAGGGTGGATAAGATGGATAACCCTTAACTATATGGGATTTAATTTCTCTCAATATTAATGTGCAATTAAGATGAATCTGGGCTAATATCAAAACTTTAGTTAAGATGAATCTGGGCTAATATCAAAACTTTAGTTGATCATATATGTTTTAGATGAAATTTGATTTTGAAAACATTCAAACATTAAACTCTTGAAATTCTGCCTTTTTTGCTTTGTAATATTAATAGTTTCTTTTTTCATCCTCTTATGTTTTTTATAATTTCAATCTTTTCATATTCATTATATGACAAAGGAATTTGATTTTGAAAACATTCAAACATTTAACTCTTGAAACATTGACTCTCTTGCTTTGCAATATTAATAGTTTCTTTTTCCATCCTCTTATGTGTCTTATAATTTTATTTCATTGCAATGCATGCTTTTGTTTTTAATGCATTTTATATATCTTAACATTTCATATATCTTAATATTATAATGGTTTTAATGTGAAAATACTAACAAAGGAATCACATCGAATGAAATAAAATAATAGGGATGAGCTGGTCAGTGAGAATCTCTTTTGCAACATCATAATATGTATTTTGAAATCGATTTTCACTATGTTATTACTCTTCATTTCACTTGATAATTTGCACCCTCTTTGTGTTGAAATGAATGCACTACATCAATTTTCTTGGTATTGTTTCTTCAATTAATGTCCTGAATAATTTTTCATTGTAATATATTCATTGAAATGAATGCACTCTATCATTTTGAGTTATATCATTGTTGAAATCAGTGCAACTACTTGATTACTCTAAATCATTTTGTACTATTGTTTTGTGTTATGTCATTGCTAAAATAAATGTGATTGTATCATCATTGAAATCAATGCACCATATTGTTTTATGTCATGTCATAGCTAAAATTAATGTGACTGCTTAATTGGTCTAAGTTATTTTACACAATCACCACTGAAATCAATGCACCCTATTATTGTGCATTATATCATTGTTGGGGTCAATGTAGCTACTGAATACCTATGCATCATATCATTTGAAATTAATGACATTATATCATTAACAAAATCAATGCAATTAATTGACGATATCCATTATATCATTGTAGAAATCAATACAGGTACTTGTCTTAAGTATATACTTCAAGAAATTTCTAAAGCAATATTTTTTAATTGGAAATTAGAATTATACTCTATGTCTAAATGTTTAGACAAAATAATAATAATAATAATCTATTTTTAAGATCATGGCCAAGCCACACCAAATTGGTGTATGAGACCCCCTTGTTTGTGGGACAAGGACCCCCCTCCGCCCAACGATTTGACTGGTAAAGTCTATGGAGGTATACATACCCTACCCCCCTCTGGATTTGAACTTGTGACCTCTTAAGAGGAAACACATGTTCTTAACCATTAGGCCCACTCGGGCTATATATAGTCTATGTCTAAAGCTATTTAATATAAATACATGCAAAATATTAGTATATTCTTACACTATAATATATAGTATATCTGAGTGTACATGCAAATTACAACAACCAGAATAGATAAGTGGAAGAACACTTACAGTTATGGAAAGTTGATGCATAATAGGGTATCTATATTATTAATAGATAAGTGGAAGAATACTTACACTTATGAAAATTTGATGACTAATAGGGTATTTATATTATTGTGGTAAAAGGCGAGAATATATAACTAACAACATTAACTTAAAAACAATAACAATTGTTCTTAATTTTGCAATCACTAATTTCCTTTCCTTTTTTAAGGTCAGAAATTAATTCTTCCCAATGTTTTAAATACACCTCATATCTTTGCATAATTTCAATCATTCTTCTACTACTATAATTCGCTATACTCTTGTTTGGCACACTAATGTTGCCTACTGTCAATAGTATTGTATGGGGTTGCCATTCCATTTTGCAAACAAAAGATGTTGAAGGAAGGAAAATTAGGTGGAGGTTTAAGGATGGGTTTGAGGATTCTAACATTATCTTGCCCATCAATTTCACTTGTCTTGCTATTCAATTGAATCAAAGACAACTTTCCAATACATATAGGCTCGAAGTCATTACAACATACTCATTATGAGCTTAACATGTTATTTATGGGAATTGAACTCGGTTGGGGAGGATAACAATCATTCCTCACAACCATCCAAGCTAAACCCAATTGACGATTCTAAGACTATTTTATATAAGGATACACAAAATATTATAATATATTTTAAAATTATATATTATATTATAGTATGTCAATATGTACATGTAGATTATAATAATTGGAGTAGATAAGTGGAAAAACAATTATACTTACAAAAAGTTGAGGAATAATGAGGTATTTATATTTTTATGGCAAAAGGTCAAAATGATGATGATGATGATGAACGTCCATTGAGACCAAACAAAGTGGTCTATCAGACCTTAAGAAGGTAAGGGATTACTCACAAGTATTTAGAATTTTGTTTATGTGTTCGAAAAACACTAATAGAAGCTTTCCAAGATCATTGCAGTTTTGTTGAGTTAAAAGGTTAGGAACGCTGGTAGTGCGACAAATAATTTGAAATTGAGATCTAATCTTGGTATAAGCTGGACAATCTAAAAGAAAGTGTTTTTCATCTTCAACCCTCTTAGTGTAACAAAGGTGACACACTCTTTCATCCTAGGGCATTTTAGAAATCGACCAATGCATTGTTTCACTATGGAGCTCATGAGAATTTGTTCTTATTTTAGCAATGTTTATTTTTTCTTTACACTTGTCAAAACATAGAGACAATTTTGATCTTCTAGATTAGGGTTGATTACCTCCTTATAATACCTTAATTTTCTTTTTTCCTCTAACTCTTTATCACACCACATTTTCTCCTTAAATTTTGATTTAATATAGAACTAACGACATCACCTTAAAAACAATATTGATTGTTCTTATTTTTAAATTTTTTGTAATCTCCAGTATATCATAAATCCTCAATTTCTAGAACATTCCAATTGGTTATGCAATTGCTAATTGCCTTTCCCTTTTTGAGGCTAAAACTAATTCTACATGATCTTCAAAAATACTCTTTGGGCTCTTTGCATAATTTTGATCACTCTTATAGTGCTTTGATATGTCGTACTTTTGTTTTTCACACTACTATTACCTACTATCAATAGTATTGTGTGGGATTCATATAAGACTTTCATGTTTTGCAAAGACAAGATGGTGAAGGAACGAGAATGAGGTTAGTTTGAGGTTGAGGTTCAAGGATGGGATACCAAGGACAACTGTGGCATTCCCTCGCCCATCAATTAGGTTAACCCTTTTAATTTGTGAGTGGATGGGAAAGTTCAATTTCATTTTACTAAAATTTTAATATGTTTTGGCATGAAAAGCAGATCCAATGATAACTTTCAGGCTCGTATACTTTGGAGTCTATCACTCTGATCTACACCAACTCTGAAACAAATGGAAAAATTTGATATACCCAATGGTTCTTAGGTAATGTATTTATATTTTTTCATATTACCAACACTACCTCATGTCCCTAACAACATCTGTATGATTTAAATTAGAAGTATGTGATTGCAACCATGGAATTGTAGGGACTGTAATTGAGAAGTGACAAATTTTATTTTTAGAGATCATGTAGGCATGGGGTGTATGGTTTGGAGCTACCAACATTGTGGTTCTTCTAAGGAAGGGTAAGAGAAATATTTTAAGAAGGTTGTGTTGATGTATAATGCGATTTATAATCGATGGTTTGCAACCAAAGGTACAATTAGTTTTCCCAATTCATGCATTGTAAATATTTTTATTTTAGATATCCCAATTAATGTATTGTAAATCTTTTTATTTTAGATATCGTCCAAATAAAATTTTAATCGATTAAGTGATGGAATGTTTTTTTTGAAGATGTTAGAAACTTTGTCATTTGATGAAAAAAAAAAAAAAAACACCATTGTTATGTGTAATAATAACTGTAGTGGAAATAAGGGGTTTGTTCCTCCTCAGTTTGTTCTTCCTTAGAGTAAATAACAATTTGATATTTGGATAAGTGAATACACACATACACGCATTTGATCTTCCAAAGTGTAATGGAGTTGACATGTAATTTTTTTAGTTATTATTTATTTAAATTTTTTTTAGTTGTCATATACATATGTGGGACAACATTTCTTTCATACAGGGTTGTAAAGAGCCTTTTTAATGCAATGAAAGTGATATTTAATTTTTTTTTGGTTGGATAAAACGTCGTTCAATAATAAATAAGTGAGGGTTTTCTTACTTTGGTCTTAGTAAACTTGATTCTCTTAGATTCAAATAAATTCCAGTTGTGAATTGAGGAGAAATAAGTCCCCGACTTTGACCAAAAATAAAGAGGTGTTTCATCTATAAAAACTTCATAATTTTTTTACATGATTTTATATGGTTGGTTGAAATTAACTCATGCTCATGTGCCCTTGACATAGATGTGATATGGAGTTTTGTGAACGGCTATAATTTTCACCAATTTTCTTTTGGTGTCATGGCTTTAATTTTCTTATGCTTTTATGTTTCCGAAAATTCAGACTTCAAATGATCCTTCAATACAATTTATTAAATGGTCGAAAATAGAATTTCGGACTTCTGCATTACAGGCAAGACAAATTCCTAAGACAAATTCCTTTCTCAATGTGCCATTAAACTAAATTTGACAAATCCTTTTGAGTCCATGGATTTGTACATAATCCAATATTTATAATTTCTTATTGTCACAAGCGTCATTTTGGTCCCAACATATTATTTAACTAGTTTGGTCACTCCATTCTCCATAACTTACAGAAGTTATTTCTATGACTTAGACAACTAATTGAATAACATTGTATGATATTTATGGTCCAGTCTCACATGTATATTTGAAAGGTAGAGACAAGGTATGCACAATATTAACCTCTACCCAAATGCATCAGATCTTGCCACATGGCAATTTAATGATGTGCCATATAACCTATCATGTTTTCATCTATGATAGCAAGGAGGGGTCTCGTCCCATCATATATTTCCAAGAATGCTTCATAAATTCAAAAAACTATAAGTCATCTAGACACGGAGGAATTTCTTAATGCCACATGGCAATGGCACACTAGGTACTTGAATGTTTTCGTTTCAAGATTGCTCTAAGTATCGAAGCTGCGGTTGAAATATTATTAAAGTGAATTTTATAAATCCTTCAGAGCATGAGTGCCAATAGAGTTTGAACTCCATGTATTTTTCCTACATGAGTACATTCACAATCCTAACTAAGATTTTGCACCTCATGTTTCTCGACTTGCATGGAATCTCATTAGAACCCAACACATTCTTTAATTGGGGTTTTAGATAATCTAGGCCAATATGAAAGAATAGGCTTGACTTGCATAGAATCTCATTATAACCCAACACATTTTTGACTTGCATAGAATCTCATTATAACCCAACACATTTTTTAATTGAGGTTTTAGATACTTTAGGGTCAATATGAAAGAATAGGAACCTGTGCATAAATATATAACCACAGATTTATCCGATATACACTTCTATTTAAAGCATTGAACCAATTAAATAGATTTAACAAACGAAAGAGAGGAAGTAAGAAATTTATGTGGTAAAACTCCAAGGTGGGGAAACATCCATGAAAGCAAGCCTTTTATTCTTAAAAAGCTACCCCAACATAAGTTAGAGAACGATTGAGTATGGAGTTCATATGGGATCCATACAACTATCAAAGAACAAAGAAACACATTTCAGTTAAGCCTCATTCACCTCTATTATATACATTATTGTAGTGCTCCATTTTATCAATGTTATGACATACTAGACTTATTATTTGAGGGCATTTGTATACAAATGACTCGATTATTTGATTATTATTACAATGCCAGAGAATGAACTTTTATTATATGTTTGAGTTTAAAATGACAATGATTTAATGGTTCAATTTTAAATTTATATGACGTCTTGATGAATCAATTATGCATTAATCTCATGTAATGAATGGTGATGATCTACATTATTTAGATAATTATAAATGGAATATGGATACATTAATTTGTAGATATTATTGTTGGTTTTCCTAGTTTGACAGGAAGCCATAAGGATGCATTGACATAGAATTTCATCAACATGTTATTGGACTCCAGGTTGAGTCAAGAAATAGTAAACGTTATTTGAATATGTTAGGGACCTAACCTCCCTAACCCCTCATGTGGGTAGAATAATATAATTCCATGTAATAAAGGTCAATATTAACAAGGCCTAGCAATAAGGAAGAATAAGTCAAATGTAAGAAGACCTAATAGAATCTTCTGCTTCTAGAAGGATCTTCCTCTAGATTGTTCTTTTGGATAAATAGATTTAGTATAAATAGGAGTAGAGGGTATGAGAACTCTTGTCTTGGAAATTATTGTAATAGAGCTATGTGCTGCTGGAGGTTGTCCCCTCAAAGAGGCAAGTGAACATTGCTATCATTAATCAAGGTGCTCTTTCTGGTGTTATTCTGCTATTATTATGGTATTGTTCTGGTTATATCATTGTTGCTCTGCCATTTCTATGCTAAAATATTTATGTTCTGCATATTGTTTTATATCTGGAATACTACAAGTGGTATCAGAGCACCTTCCTCGGTAGAAAATTGTGGGTTAAATTTTTTCAGAGTAGAGACGTATTCCGACGTATTAAAGCTATAAAGATCGATCCTTATGCGCATAAACCCGCGGTCGGGGAGTCATACACGCAAGAAATAAAAGTGGTACTTAAGCGCACATCTGTTGGCCACCCTTGTAACCCTTGTTGGTATCCCTTTGAGTGGTAGCACATCAGAAAACACCTGTATACAGATCGACCTAGATCTCCTGAAGCCCTCCATAGATAAACCAATCGACTACCTAATTGCTTTAGTGCCACCAAGAAAAACACTCGAGAAGATACTCTCTACTACCTGGGTAGTCGGGTAGTACAACTAGGGGCATGATTTAACCTCCTTAGTTGGTGCCCTGAGATATTGGGTCGAGTACTACTGTCGGACTCTGCACGTATATCAGAGAATTATAGCATAGGGAAAACCCTTTTCTCTAGAAACCTTGAATATCCTACCCCTGGGGACGAAAACAAAAACATAACAGACAAGATCTATTGTCACGCAACTGTGTCTTCTATGAAATTACTACACATTTCTTCTTACTAAGCATCTTCTTATTAAGCATTTGAACATTTCGTCACTGTAGTATTATTTAGGCTGGAGTATAACTCTGCAGGATTAAAAAAAATAAAAATAAACTAAAAACAAAAAAAAGTATAGTGGTCCCATTGACACACTTATTTGGGACCTATCCCATGGGTTCCTCTCTTCGCCCTGATTCCAATGATACCTATCATTTTAACACAATTTTTTTTTGTGGACCCGACCCTTCTTCGACACCCTTATTTGGCCCCTATCCCATTGGATCCCCCTTTTCTCCTTGATCGTAGTGGTACCTATCATTTGACACCCTTCTTCTCACTGGTCCCACCCACCCTTCCAGGCCCCTTTTGTTTCCCCTATACCATTTTCCTACCCATTTTTCCAAATGGCTACCACAACAGCCAAAGAACTCAATACCTTGATTGTTGACACCCACCAGAACTAGGAAGACATCAAGAACATCAATTCCAACCTTAGCTCAATTAATTCCTCTATTGAGATCCTCAAGGAAAAATTTTCCTACATCAAAGACCTCAAAGACCTCAAATCCACCTTTGAACACTTCATGGACCATTCCCAGAACCCTTCCTCTTCTGAACAACCATCTTATCAGGATGACCATGACTCTTCCCATTACCAAGGTTGTAATGTCCCCAAGGCCGAGCCCTATTGTAAATCATGTTTATGAAATACAAAGCTTGCATTATGAATTGTAATTATGTTTTATAGGCTGGTGAGCTAAGTTTATATAAGTTGGTGGGCTTATGTGTTATTAGTTCGGAGAGCCTAAGTGTAAAGACCGGGAGCCTGCTTTTGTATATGTAATCATGAAGAAAATTAATAAAATTATAAATACCACTGCGTGCAGACCGACCATGATGAATGAGTGATGGTGGACTAAGATTCCACAGGATGGGTGAGGGATTGGGGGCTGGAAGGTTGGAAAGAGAGGCTAAGTGTTGAGCCTAGGGGCTTAAGTCCTTAGGAATAATATTTTAATATTATTCCAAAAGCCACGTGAATTATATGTTTTGTCCTAAGTTCCTAGAGAGGAACGAATGCTGATGGAGTGCATGCAGCTTCATGGGTAACATGTGTCGACCCAGGCACATGTAGTTAAAAAAATGCAGAAGTCAGTCGTGGAGGGGGGTCGCTCCTCATTCCATCATCCTTTGCGTCTGATTTCGGATACCCTCACGCAGCTCTAAGAACCAGAAAATCGAGACGTCTTCTTGAAGACCAAAACATCATCCTTCTGATTCTGTTATTGGTCTGCGTCTGCCCTTGACACACCTATGCACCATTGAGAGAACTGGTCAGGAGGGGAAGGTCGACTTTTGAGTTCCAAAACCCAGTCTATCCACCATTGCAGAGTTGAATCTGTTCCCGATCTGTTTGTAGGTTGTTGTTTTATGTTTTCTTGAGTGGGGTTATGTTGTGGTTATCCTCACCGTGCAGGAATTGAGTCGGTCAGTGGCTGAAGAATCGGGTTTTAAGGCCCTTAGTTGAAGAGGTAGTCCGTCAGGCCTGTGAGAAGCTATTTCCAGGTGAAGGAGTCTGTTGGGAAGTGGTATTCTTCCAGAGAGACTCCAACACCAGCTACGAAGCTCTAAGACTTCCTGATCCAGCCTGTTGCCGAGACCCAGAGAGGGAGGTGAAGCATTGATGGACTGTTCTTGTGAAGGTGTATACTCCCGGGTGGAACAGGCATGTGGGGAATGAGAGTCCGTGAGTAGTGGGCATAAGAAAGCATCCTGGGAAGAATCCTTCCAGTTATTCTGTGCAGTTTTCCCTATAACCTTAGCCTAGACTAGGATTCCTTCCCTTGGGTGGAGCTTAGTCCCAGCTCAGGGGTGACCCACTACTGAGCATGATGAGTAGTGTGGTCTAAGGCTGGGAGGTTCGTGGAAGGCTTGCACGTGGTTGGTGGAATTACCACAGTTTCAAAGATAAGTATCAGCTTATGCTTAATATTATGTTTTGCATGCCTATGATGCTTATATGTATCATGTATTTTGTTGTGCATATGAATTATTGTTAATGACAGGGATTATTTATGTTAGCAGTAATCTTGTGCTTACTTTGAGTTAAATGTGTTTAATATGACTTAAATGCATGTTATTAATTAAATATGAGAATGATGTTGTTCTACATAGTAGCGTTTTTCCAGCCAGTGGGATGACGGCCGGGGGGCATTACAGTATGGTATCAGATCACAGTTTCAACACTGAGCCTGGATGGGCTGGATAAGTGGTCTTTGGACCGAGGTTTTGAGAAGAAATTGTGTCTGGAGGACTAATTTCAGACCTCAGAATGTTTCTGAGTGTCAACTGATTACTTGACCATGTTACAAATCTCAGGAGGTGTAGCGGTATTATAAAGCTACAGTCGGTGTGGTATATGGCCATAGGGAGAGAGAGAAATCCACACCAGAAGTGTTGGATCAAGTAGATGAAGGTTCAGAAGGAGGGTACCAAGTCATTGTCCAGAAGTCCTTGAGAAGCAGAGTTGGACGGTCAGAATTCTCTGTGGAGAACTCGCGAAATCGAGAGGGTCGTAAGATGGCCTGAAGCTGCAAGGTGGTTAGTGGATGGAGAAACTCGCCACCCTAGGATCTAGAATAAACGTGGGTCATTGATCGTGGTTGGTTTGAACCATTGGATCATTTCTTGAATTCAGGGATCGTGAACTTGGAGCGCATGCCATATTCTTGGTCACTCCAAGTCCCAAATCGCGAAAGGAATTAACAAGGGTAGAATCGGACGGTGGAGCGCTTCCTGGAAGAAGTGCTGAAATCCCGTGAGCCATCGGATCCAACCATCTAGCGAGGAATTTAGGGTTGAAGAGATTTGATAGGTGTAAGCATAGGAGTGATCTGGACCATTGGATCAGGGGAGGCTCACAGCGGTTGGTCTCATACATGAATTTCTATATCATAATTCAGGGATTGAAGCGACAAGAGATTTGGAGTCGCTGCATCGTGAACTCCTGGTTACCGAAAACCCAAAACCCTGAAATACAAAAACAATCTACACTGTAGATCGTAGGAGAGGAACTTGAGTGTTGGATCAAGTAGATGAATAGACCATAATTTCATAATTTCGGCAAACAAAATTTCGAGATGTGTAGATGCACGAACTCCTGATGCCCGAAACTCCGAAATGAAAAGTGAAAGTAGTGGGGCCCCCTGACATCCCTGGGAGTGAGGTGGACCTTCTTAAGGACACCATGTCTCACTACCTTGGTGGGCGAAAGTTTTGCTATGGGCCTGAAGGGTAAGGAAATCAAATTTTTGGAAGTCGGTAGTTGGAGAGGGAACCGAGTGCGAGAACCTCCGAGACCAAAACCCCGAAACTCGAAACCCCGAAGCCCCGAAATCCTGAAACCCAAAGTTTCGTTTGGAGAGCCTTGTAGCACCTAGACGTTTAGCATTTGATCACGGCCCGTGGACGCATGGTTTGAGGACTAAGAAAATGGGGGCTATCGCCAGAAATTGCTAAGCCAAACAGAGCTCAGAAAATTCGTGGAATCAAAACGTTTTCTTATTCGCGTTGGTTTATGAATGTTGTAGTTTTATTAAGGGTTTAAGGCCTGACAAACTTAGGTTGACTACAATTTGTGTGTGCAGAGTTCAACGAGTGTCAGGACAGTCGCGAATCAATGGTGAGTATAGAAATGGAAGAGGTGCGGATTGCCTCCAATTCAAAGAATGAAAGAGAAGGAAGGAATGCCAACTTGGGAGTCGAAGGGTCAAACTCTAATGGGCAAGGAAAAGAGATGGGTAAGGAAGGACATATGATGAAAATCCTTGAAAGATTGCAGAAAGATGCCCAAGATCACTGAGCCGATAGCCGAAAGCTCATGAGGGTCAGGGATCGGCAGGGTGAATTCAACTTAAAGATGTTGAAGAACCTAGAAAGAATAGAAATGAAATTGGAAAAGGAGAGTGACACAAGAAAAACAGGGAGTCACATGACCCCTGAGAGAAAAAGAAGATCAAGGAGTGGTAGAAGACATCGTCGTTGCTCTCCAAAGCATTCCGAAAAGGAAGCACACAGTAGTTCAAGCCCATCCCCTACCAGAAAACACCGAAGATCTGGAGTGGATGAATTGGAAGGGGAGATGAACAAGATTAATCCTCCTACGTTTGATGGAGAACATAAGAAGGAGGAAGATGTTGAAACATGGTTGCTTGGCATGAGGAAATATTTCCAACTGCAGAATTATTCCTCTCATGTAGAGGGCAGGATTTCCATGTATCAACTGAAAGGAAAAGCATCCATGTGGTGGGATCAGCTTGTGCAGGTGCAACACATTAGAGAGAAAGATATCACATGGAAGNAAACTCAAGCTGGGCAGCATGACCATTGATGAATACAAACAAAGGTTTTTGGAATTACTGAAGTATGTTCCATTCATCAAAGATGAGGCTCTCAAGATTCAAAGGTATCTGAGTGGACTGCCACCTCCCATTGGTGACAAGATTCAGTATGATGATCCTATGACTATGGAAGAAACAATAAGAAGAGCGAAATGCTTATATGAGCAGCAAAGAGAAAAGCCTACCTTTCGGAAGGCTTGGGATGACCAGAAGAAGTTTAAGAAAGAACAGAGGTAGAAGGGAAACAAACCTCCCTTTTTCAGAAATAGTCCTCAAGGACATCCATCATTTAGAGAGTCGAGAATGGCTGAAGTGGGGGAACAAAGGCTGAGACAGACGCCCATTCAGTGTTGGGGCTGTAAAGAGAACCGCAAGTACAGAGATTGTCCCCATAAAAATGGCAAAGCAAGAGCTGTCCATAATGTTCAACAAGCTGAAATAGTGGAGGACATGGGCAGCAGAATGCCAAGGATATATGCGGCCCTAGACAACAAGAAAGTTGAATTTCAGTCGCACATGATTGAAGTGGAAGGTATGATTAACAACCAACCATTTATTATTTTAGTTGATTCAGGGGCTAGCCATAGTTATATAGACCCTAGAGTGGTAGAAAGTTTGTGTTTATCAAGAAACAAACATGAAAAGTCTTGGTTAGTGCAGTTGGCTATAGGAACCAAGAGGAAAGTCACTGAGTTGGTTAAGTCCTGTCCGGTGGACATGAAGGGATTGAGCACAAAGGATGAATTGAATATTCTTCCTTTAGGCTCATATGACTGTTTAATTGGGATGGACAGGTTGGACCAACACCATGCCCTTCTGGACCGTTGTAACAAGGAATTTACATGCCTGGATGAGGAGGGGAATCAAAAAACAGTCCAAGGAATTCCTAGAGTGGTTACTGTTAGAGAAATCTCAGCAATGCAGCTGAAGAAGTGCTACAAAAAAGGCTGTCAATTATTTGCAGCCCATGTGGGGGAAATGCCTAAGGATAAGGTGTCAAGTATTGAGGATCATGAGGACTTAAAGAGTTCAAATATGTATTCCAGGAAGTACCTGGACTACCTCCGAAAAGGGATATCGATTTCTCTGTGAACTTGATGCCTAGAGCAGCTCTAGTGTCGAAAGCTCCTTATAGAATGAGTATGCCAGAGCTGAAAGAGTTGCAATTGCAGCTTGAAGAGCATCTAAAGAAGGGGTACATTCGCCCAAGTGTGTCACCTTGGGGTGCCCCGTTCCTGTTCGTGAAGAAGAAGGATGGGACGTTGAGGCTGTGCATTGATTTCAGACTGTTGAACAAAGTAATTGTCAAGAACAAGTATCCTCTGTCGAGGATCGACGATCTTTTCGATCAGTTGAAAGGTGCAAAAATATTTTCGAAGATAGATCTCATATCGGGATATCACCAGGTAAGAACAAAGGATGAAGACATCAACAAGACCGCCTTTAGAACAAGGTGTGGTCATTACGAGTTCACAGTGGTGTCATTTGAACTGTCAAATGCACCCACTGTTTTTATGAGCTTGATGAATGGAGTATTCAGGGACTATCTAGAAAAGTTTGTCATCGTCTTCCTGGATGACATTTTGGTGTATTCCAAGTCAGAGGAAGAGCATGAACAACACTTGAGGATGGTGCTGCAAGTGTTGAGAGAACACCAGCTGTATGCCAAGTTGAGCAAATGTTTGCTTTATCAAAGGCAGATCCATTACTTGGGGCACATTATTTCAGAAGAAGGGGATCACTGTGGATCCTGAGAAGGTTGAGGCCATCAGAGAATGGTCAGCGCCAAGGAATGTGGCGTAAGTTAGATCCTTTATGGGTCTAGTGCGCTATTACAGAAGGTTTATTTCAGGGTTCTCAAAGATAGCTCACCCTATCACTTCCTTGCAAAGGAAGGAGAAAAAGTTTTAGTGAACTGAAGAGTGTGAGAAAAGTTTCCAGCGATTAAAGAAGCTATTAACTAGCGCTCCAATCTTGAGGATTACAGATCCAAATGTGGATTTCATGGTGTGCACAAATGCGTGTAAATAAGGGTTGGGAGGAGTTCTCATTCAGAATGGATTTGTAATCTGTTATGAGTCCAGGAAGTTGAAAGAGCACGAAAAGAATTATGCCACTCATGATTTGGAGTTGGCAACAATCGTTCACGTTCTGAGGAAATGGAGGCATTAACTCATGGGAAGGAGGTTTGAACTCAGAACAGACCATAACAGTCTGAAATATTCGTTTGATCAGCCAACCTTAAACACTAGACAAAGTAGGTGGCTGGAATTTTTGTGTGAGTATGACTTTGAGATCAAGCATATCAAAGGAAAGGAGAATAAAGTGGCTGATGCACTCAGCAGGAGGGTGCATGAATTACATGCTACAACCATTAGCATGTATCAGACTGATATTAAAAGTAGAATTTTGAAGGCTACAAATGTATATCTGCAGTACAGAGAATTGGTAGCCAAGCTATAGTAGGGTAAGATGCCACAGAAGATGGAAATTTATAAATTGGAAATCGATGGAATACTGCTGTACAAGAACATAATTTTTGTATCCAATGTCCAGTGCTTGAAACATATTATTTTGTAGGAGATGCATAATGTGCCTTATGCAGGGCACCCTGGATATCAGAAAATAGTAGAAACGGTCAAGAGCCATTACTTTTGGTCAGGTATGAAGAGAGAGATTGTTGAATACATCACCAGATGTATGGAGTGCCAGAAAGTTAAAGTTGAGCATAGGCACCCAGCTGGGTTGCTGCAACCTTTACCCATTCCTGAGTGGAAGTGGGAAGTGGTGACAATGGATTTTATTACAGGATTGCCCATAACAAGCAAGCTGCATGATCCGATCATGGTGGTGGTGGACAAGCTTACAAAATCTGCCCATTTTATTCCACTGAAAACTACTCACAAGGCAGCAAATGTTGCTGATATTTTCATAAAGGAAGTGGCACGATTGCACGGAATTCATAAAACGATTGTGTCTGACAGAGACCCGAAATTCACCTCGAATTTCTGGAAAGAATTGTTCAAAGGATTCAGAACGAATCTGAACTTTAGTACATCTTATCATCCTGAGTCTGATGGACAGACAGAGAGGGTGAACAGAGTCATAGAAGACATACTGAGAATGTATGTGATGGACAAACCATCAAGATGGGAAGACTACCTGCACTTGGTAGAATTTGCCTACAACAATGGGTATCATGCATCGTTGAAGATGAGCCCATTTGAAGCACTTTATGGAAGAAAGTGCAATACTCCAGTGAGCTGGGATAATCCAGTTGATAGAGCAATAGTTGGGCCAGAGTTGCTCAAGGAGATGGAGGACCAAATGATAAAAATTAAGCAGAATTTGAAAGCTGCCCAGGACATGCAGA
>JASDQU010243436.1:73097-85734 GCA_032191745.1 Picea mariana | reverse complement strand
TGGGATCGAAAGACATAAGACCGGGGTTTATACTCCTCAACAGAATGGTGTTGTTGAATGCATGAATAAGACTCTTCTAGAGAGAGAAAGGAGCATGATCAGTAGTGCCAAGATGCAGTAGGAATTGTGGGAATAAGCGGTTCTTACAACATGCTATCTGATAAATCAGTCACCATCAACTGCAATAAACTCTAAGATTCCAAAAGAGGTATTGACAGGTCATACACGTGATTTTTCAAATATGAGAATATTTGGTTGTGATGATTATATTCTTATTTATAAAGATCAACGTTCTAACTTAGATCCTAGATCAAAGAAATATGTATTTGTTGGTTATGGTGATGGCGTTAAAGGGTACATATTATGGGATCCTAGTGTCCACAAACTTATCATTAGTAGAGATGTATTATTTGATGAATCCTCACTCTTAAAATCAAAATTGGTAGATTTTGAAGTGAGACAAGAACATGTACTGCGAGTTCATAAAATTCAGTTGGAAACTCAACCATCTTAAGAAAGGAAAGAGCATGAAGAAATTCCAGAAGAAGAATATTAAGATGAAGATGCATAAAACCTCCATAAAACTAAGGATATGCCTCAACCATCTCTAAGGAGATCTTCACAGGTCAGGAATCCTCCTACAAGGTATGACGATTATGTTTCATCTATGGCTTTGATTTCTATTGATGGAGAACCTAGTTATTTTCAGGAAGAAATTAAGGTATCTGAAAGGGCTCAATGGAAGAAAGATATGAAAGAAGATATGGATTCCTTAGAGAGGAATAAAACATGGGACCTGGTATAACTTCCAAAGTATAGGAAGGTTGTATGCTGCAAGTGGGTCTACAAACTGAAAAATGGCGTTGATGATAAAGTTGAAAGGTATAAATCAAGACTGGTAGAAAAAGGGTATTCTCAAAAGGAAGGTATTGATTTTTGTGAGATGTTTTCACTAGTTGTGAAGCTTGTTTCAGTTCGTGTTATGTTAGAACTAGCTTCTTTACTTGATATTTATTTAGCACAACTATATGTTAAAAAAATGTTTCTACATGGAGATTTAGTTGAGGATATATATATGTAACAACCATAAGGTTTTGTTCAGGATCGCAATAAGACGTTTGTTTGCAAACTCAAAAATTCATTGTATGGTCTGAGATAGTGTCCCAGGCAATGGTACAAGAAATTTGATTCCTTCATGGTGAGACTAAATTTTACAAGGAGTGAATATGATCATTGTGTTTACCTTAAAAAGTTGGAAAATGGCATGTTCATTATTTTGGTGTTATATGTGGACGATATTCTTGTGGCAAGAAAAAGTATGGTTGAAATCAACAGGTTAAGGGCTCAGTTGGATAGGGCATTTGATATGAAGGATCTAGGAGAAACAAAACAAATCTTAGGCATTGAGATGCACATAGACATGAAAAATGGTAAGTTGTGGTTATCACAATAGAAGTATGTGGAGAAAATACTTATGAGATTTGGTATGAATAATGTGAATTTTAGGGTCCTAACCCGCACATAGGTAGAACAATATATTCGGATGTAATAAAGGTCAATATTAATAAGGCCTTGCAATAAAATAGAATAAGTCAAATGTAAGAACACCTAATAGAAGCTTTCGCTTCTGGAAGGATCTTCCTCTAGATGCTTCTTTTGATAGACATATTTATTATAAATAGGATTTGAGGGTATGAGAACCCTATCTTGGATATTACTGTAATAGAGCTCTGCTCGACTTGAGGTTTCCCCCTCGAAGAGGCCCGTGAACATTGATCTCAGAATCAAAGTGCTATTTCTGTAGTTATTCTTATATCATTCCAGTGTTATTGTGGTAATTGTTCCGGTTATATTGTTGTTATTTTTCCATTTCTATCATTTTATTTTTGTTCTGCATACTTTTTATATCTGGTATATTACAAGTGGTATCAAAGCAGTTTCCTCAACAAAAATTGTGGGTAATTTTTTTTCCAGGGTAGAGACGTATTCTAGTGTCTTTAAGCCACAAAGATCTATCGTTACGCACATAAACCCACAGTTGAGGGATTCATACATGCAGGAAATAAAAGTGGTACTTAAGCGCACATCTATTGGCCACCCTTGTAACCCCTGTTGGTACCCCTTTGAGTGGTAGCGCATCAGACAACACCTGTGTATGAATCGACCTAGATTACCTAAATCCCTCCTTAGATAAACTGATCGGTTGCCTGACTACTATAGTGCCACTGAGAACAGCACTCGAGAAGATACTCTCTAGTTCCTGGGTAGTCGGGTAGTACGGCTAAGGGTACGGTCTAGCCTCCTTAGTTAGTGCCCTGAGATATTGGTATGATTACTACTGTTGGAACCCACATGTATTTCAGAGAGCTATGGCACAGGGCAAACCCTTGTTTGTAGAACCCTTGAATACCTAACCCTTGGTGACAGAAACATAAACAAATTAAAATAGACAAGATCTATTGTCATGCAACTGTGTTCGGGTTGGAAAATCACTACACATTTCTTTTTGGTTAAGAATTTGGGCATTTCATCACTGCATTATTCTTCAGACCAGAGTATAACTCCGTAGGTGTTAAAAAAAAACAAGTCTGGAAATTTTTTCACCATTATTTGAGACCTATTCCATTGGATTCATCTCTTCGGCCTTATCACATTCATACACATCATTTTTCGAAAAAAAAATTGACTTCACCTGCCCCTTTTCGATTCCCTCGTCATCATGGCCCATACCCGTAGCTAAGACTTGGAAGCTCACTTCACTACCTTGCAATCTAGTCTCACCGAGACCCAACAAGAACTGAAACAACTCAGTGCCAATTTTTCCACCATCAGTAGAACCATGCAGTCCTCAATGGAGGAAATCATGTAAGACTTGACCACCTAACTTAAATATGTCTTTTCAACGCTCTGCACCAAGCTGCATATCTCTACAGATAACCCTTCCTCTGACTCACCTCCACATACTGAAGATGAAAATTCCTCTCATTCCCATAACTTGCAACACGATCACTTTAAATATTACCTACACCTTCTGCGGGTGGATGTGACCAAATTTGATGGCTCAGAACCCACTGGTTGGGTAACCCAAATGGAACATTATTTCTCTTTATACGACATTACAGATGACTTGACCAAACTTCGGTATGGTGTTCTCCATCTAGATCAAGAACGTTGGCAATGGTGGCAATGGAGAAAAGATTCCCATCAAGGGTATATTTTATGGACACACTTTGTGGCAGAGATTTATGAATGCTTTGACATTGACACCAACCATTTGGGCCATTTGACAAAGTTGAAACAATCAAGAAGAGTGGACGAATTTATAGCTGCCTTTGAGCACCTGAATTTTCGGACAGAGGGCATGTTTGATGCCTTTTTCCAAGAGTGTTTTATCAGTGGCCTTGAGGATGAGATTCAGGCCCATGTCCTCATGGCTCGGCCTCAGAGGTGGGTGGAGGCTACTAAAAGAGTAAAAGAAGCACAATAGGTTGTATCTTATCAAAGCTGGAAACCGTCATTTATCCCTCGCACTAAACCAGTAAATCCCACTACTCCCTCCACTCCACTAAAGATCCAAAAATTAACTAGGGATGAAATGGCTAAATGCCAACTCAAAGGCCTTTGTTATAATTGTGATGAAAAATATTTCCCGGGCCATAAGTGTAAGGAACAAAATTTATTTATGGACATCTCGGAGGATGTTTCAGAAGAAGATGTTGAAACTCCCCTGGTGTTTGAATCACCTAGAACCACTGACATAGCCCCTCCCTCAAACCCTCCCGAAGTAGAACTGATCATTTCCCTCAATGATCTCACTGGCTTCTCTCCTCCCCAAACCCTCAAGCTAATCAGTTACATCAAGAATAGGAAGTTCATCATTTTGGTTGATAGTAGAAGCACCCATAATTTTATTCATCGCAACATTTCCCAAGAAACTCATTGCTATATCCATGCCATCAATAATTTCCAAATCATGATTGTCAATGGTGGCTCCATGAAATGTGGAGGGCATTGGGAAAATGTGTGTCTCCAAATTGGTAACTTCCACCTGAAATCTCATATATTTGCTATCGACATGGGTGGTTGTGACATTGTGTTGGGTGCAGACTGGCTAATAAATCTGGGTCCCATTCTCATGGATTTTAAGGAATTAACCATGCAATTCGACCAGGAGAGCAACCAATATAAGGTCCATGGAATCATCTTTGGTTCACCGGAGATCATTAGTTCCCATCACATGGAAAATCTTCTCAAAAAGGTCATTCTGGTGTTATTACCCAACTACATGCCATACAAGCAACAGAGACACCCTCGGTGCCACAAGACCTCCAAGCCATCCTTTCTAAACATCAAGTGGTATTTTTCACTCCCAAGGGACTCCCTCCTTCCCATGGTGTTCATGATCATTCCATTCCCCTTGTACCCAGAAGCCTTCCTCCCAATATCTGTCCATATTGTCACCCCTTTTCCCAACAAAATGAAATTGAGAAAATAGTCCAAGAACTCCTTAATGCAAGCGTTATTTGCCCTAGTATGAGCCCCTACTCTTCTCCTATAGTCATGGTCCTGAACAAAGAATGTGCTTGGAAAATGTGTCCTGACTTTCGTGCCCTCAACAAGCTTACCATTAAAGACAAATTTCCCATTCTTGTCATTGATGACCTCTTGGATGAATTGAGTGGTGCCCAATTCTTTACTAAACTTGATATTCGTTCGGGCTACCACAAGATACATATGAAATAGGAAGACATTCCTAAAGACTCCCTTTAGAACTCATGAGGGCCACTATGATTTTTTGGTCATGTACTTTGGATTGTGTAATGCCCCCTCCACCTTCCAAAGCCTCATGAATCATGTCTTCCTTCATTTTTTCCATCATTTTGTTTTAGTTTTCTTTGATGATATCCTCATCTATAGCTAAACCTAGATAGGCCATCTTGCTCATGTGGATCGAGTTCTCCATCTACTCTCTCAGCACCAACATTTCCCGAAACAATCTAAATGTTATTTTGGCGCCTCAGAAGTCGAGTACTTGGGTCATATGGTTGGCAAGGATAGCGTTAGGGTGGATCTTGAAAATATAGAAGATATGGAAGACTGGCCTCACCCAAATACTCTCAAAAGCTTGCATGGATATCTGGGCTTAACGGGGTATTATCGCAAGTTTTTTAAGAATTATGGAAAGATTGCAGCACCTCTCACTGCACTCCTAAAAAATAACTCTTTCACTTGGACTCCAACCATTTCTCAAGATTTTCAAACCTTGAGTATGGCCATGTGCACCACTCCTATCCTGGCCCTTCCTGATTTCACAAAAATCTTTGTCTTGGAATGTGATGCTTCAGGGAAAGGAATTGGTGTTATCTTTATGCAAGAGGGTCGACCTTTGGCCTTTAGTAGCAAGAAATTGTCTGAAAGAATGTAATGTCCCCCACCTCTTAGAGGGGTGATGAGGAGACTCAGTGGCCTGGGCACCCCCACTAGGTCATAGTCCCACACTGAGGGGGAAGGTCAACTAGACTAAAGTTATATTTTTCAGTTGACTTGAGAAAGGAAAAGGATAAAAGGAGTAAAAGATAACTCAACAAAAGAGTAGAGGTTAACCCTGGGAGTTAACCTAACTCAACAGAGAATCATAAGGGAACAGTATAAGTAAGAGGTTGGGGCGCACCTATGAGGCATTCGGGTTTTGGAATATTTCTTGTTATTTCTCTTGAGCATTCAGTTTGGGGGTTTTCTGTACAAACCCTTGTGAGAAAATCAGTGGTGAAATATCCACTCACCTTGTTCCACAACTTGATCTCGGGGATGAAATATTCCCCCACACCATTCTATTCTCAGCATATTCCCTTCTAGAGCTTCAGAAGATAGCAGGGTCGTACTGTTGGGGAATTTCCAGCAAGGACGCACCATAGCCTTGACGAGGGTTCGATTTAGCCATTCAGGAGGGTGAAACTCTCTAAGAAGATTTCACAGTTGGAGAGGTTTGCCTTGGATGTTGGGCTTGAAACTTTAGGAGGAGGATCCCACTACCCTGATCTATTACTTGATCGAGTTTGGGCTCATTTGGAGCATTCTTCCATCTTGGCCGAATTATTGAGGGCTTTAGTCCCCACTTGGAGCATGGCACTCTCTAGTTGGAGGGTTTGACATTCAGATTTGCTTGGTAATGGTATTCATTACTTATATAGCCTTTGAGGCTTCTTTTTTATTGGCGGGAGCATTTTGTAGTAGCTCATATCTGTTCTTTGTACAACCATCTGAGGTTTATGCCAGATCGGCCATCTATTGTATTGATCCTACATTGTTGATAATAAAGGGGTCAGATCTTTCCTTGTGCTTCTATATTTTGAATGTATGATGATCTTCATGTGTTGAATGAACCTTGTATGCACTTAATAACTAAATAAACACCTGCACATCAACAAGCCAGTGGTAGTTGGTGATTCCAATCCAGAGTTGGGCTTGGGATCATTATAGTGGTATCAGAGCTTCGATCCCCCCAAACCTATGGAAGGATCATTGCATACAGAAGTACAGTGGTTCTCTCATGGGTAGAAGGAAGAAACATAGTAGTGAAATAGAGGCTGAAATGGAAGGATCAGGGGATGACCATGAGTCTCTAGGCTTGGCTCGCATAGCAGTAGAATTTGACAAGTTCGAGCAATCCATTAATCGTACGGAAAACACATTGGTCCGACACTTGGATGAGTACCATGAAACCAGCAGAAGGGGACAAGCTGAACTCTATGAAACCTTGAAGAGGGTTGATGAAAACTTGCAGATAATAAACAAGAATCAATCCAAGAGAAATTAACTTCTAACGCGAGTGACTCATCAAGGGAGGAACCCAGATATGTACGGGAACAAGGAGGCTAGTGGATCTGGGGAAATCCACAAGGAGATCAGATATAATCCGGAGAAAGTAGTTAGATATGAAGGAAGTCTGGATGGAGACATGGCCTAGGGTCATATGGGTAGGAGGGTCAATCAGAGATGATACATACCTGCATTCACAGATGATCATCTTGGTCGACATTCAGGTAGCAGAGCTAACCCTAGACCTTACATGCCCACATTCACAGAGGAGCAAGGGCAACAGGAACAGGTACCCGATACCCAGGATTGATGAACTGTTGGACGAACTGCATGGGGCCATTTACTTCATGAAGATTGATCTTCGCTCTGGTTATCATCAGATCAAGATGAGGGAGGAAGACATCTCAAAAACCGCTTTTATATGTCACTACGATCATTATGAGTTTTTGGTGATGCCCTTTGGTTTAACCAATGTCCCTGCTACATTCCAATGATGTATGAACCAGGTGTTCAACAAGCAGCTGAGGAAGTACCTGTTGGTATTTTTTGACGACTTTCTTATCTACAAATAGACGTGGGAGGATCATCTCAGGCATGTGGATCAAATTTTGTCAATCATGGAGGAACAGTCACTGTATGCTAAGGAGTCCAAATGTGAGTTTGGAATGACATAGTTCCTCTATTTACATCAGGAGAAAACAAGCCATCATGGAATGGCCTACTCCTAAGACACTCACCAAATTGAGAGGATTTTTGGGTATGTGCACGTATTATAGGAAATTTGTCAAAGGGTTTTCTCAACTGTGTGAACCCTTGACCGATTTGACTAAGAAAGGAGCCTTCAAGTGGGACGAGGAGGCTCAAATAATGGTGGATAAGATGAAGGAAGTGATGAGTACGTGCCCAGTCTTATCCCTTCCAGATGTCAGTCTTCCTTTTACTTTGGAATGTGATGCCTCTGGGGAAGGAATAGGGGTCGTACTGATGCAAAAGAGGCACCCTCTTGCCTATGAGAGTCGGAAGCTCAGCGGTCCCGAACTACTCTACAACATTTATGAAAAAGAAATGCTGGCTATCATGCATGCACTAGCTAAATTCCGACAATACTTGGTTGGTGCCAGGTTTGTGGTCAATTCAAATCATAACAATCTCAAATATCTATTGGAATAGAAGGACTTGAAAAAGAGGCAACAAAAATGGGTAAGCAGAATATAGGCCTATGACTTTGATATTGAGTTTGTCAAGGGGATGAACAATGTGGTGGCTGATGCCTTATCCAGGAGGCCATCCATATTTGCCATAACAAGGGTAACAGTTGACTGGAAAGACCATCTGGTGATGGAGTATGCAGAGGATCAGTTTGTGTGCCAGCTACTGGACGGATAGGTACAAGATGAAGATTTCAAGGTTATGAATGACCTCATCTACTACAAAGACCAAATCTTTCTGGTTCCTGGATCGACATTCAAGGCTAAAGTATTATAGGCGTGCCATGACTCACCAATGGCAGGACATCAGGGGATCAACAAGACATACAGGCAGGTGAGAGAAAGATTCTCTTGGAAGGGTCTCAAGGAGGATGTGATTAAGCACGTCAAAGAGTGTACTACATGTCAGGCAAACAAGGATGAGCACACGTGCCCAGCAGGACTCTTGCAACCCTTTCCCATTCCAGAGCACAAGTGGGAAATCATATCCATGGATTTCATCACTGGACTACCAAAGATGCAAGGGAAGGACTACATATTTGTAGTGGTGGACAGGTTAACAAAGTTTGCACATTTGTTCTCCATAGCTACTGACTTCAGTGTAGCACAGGTGGTTGAACTGTTCTTCAGGGAGATTTTCAAGTTGCACAGCCTACCCAAGACCATTGTCAGCGATAGGGATAGCAGGTTTATGAGTACTTTCTGGCAGGATTTATTCAGGTTGTTTGGTACGGCCTTGACCCCTAGCACCATCTATCACCCTCATACAGATGGACAGACAGAGATAGTAAACAAATGGGTGGAGGGCTACCTCAGAAACTATGTTGTGGGGCAACAGAAAGCATGGGCCAGATGGTTGCATCTAGGAGAGTATTGCTACAACACCACCCAGCACATGTCCATTGGCATGTCACCATTCTGAGCCTTATATAGCTATGATCCTTTATCGTTTGTGGAGATTGTGTTTGGTGACAGCAGGGCACCTATGGTACAGGATTGGATCGAGCAGAGCCAAGATATTCTCAGGGAACTGAAGAATCATTTGCAAAGGGCAAAAAACCAATAGAAGGTCCAAGCAGACAAGCACCGAGTTGATCGTACCTTTGAGGTTGGCGACTTAGCCTATCTGAGACTGCAACCATATAGGTAGGCTTCCATTAAAAGAAGTGGAGTGGAGAAACTATAGCCACATTTATTTGGGCCCTATAGGGTCAGCAGAAAGATAGGGGCCATAGCTTATGAGTTGGAGCTTCCACAGGGCAACAAAATACACAACATCTTCCATGTCTCCTGTCTTAAGAAATCCCTCGGCCAACACATGAAACCTATTGAGGTATTACCCCCCATGGACGAAGAGGGACAACTTATTCTAATTCCAGAAGAGATATTGGAAATCCGAGAGAAGAGGCTCAGAAACCAAAGCATCAAGGAGTACCTGATAAGGTGGAAGGATTTACCCATTGAGGATGCCACTTGGGAAAAGGAGCACGTGGTCAGAGAAGCGGGTTTGGAATTGCTTGAGGACAAGCAATTACAAGTAGGGGAGACTTTAATGTCCCCCACCTCTTAGAGGGGTGATGAGGAGACTCAATGGCCTGGGCACCCCCACTAGGTCATAGTCTCACACTGAGGGGGAAGGTCAACTAGACTAAAGTTATATTTTAAAGTTGACTTGAGAAAGGAAAAGGATAAAAGGAGTAAAATATAACTCAACAGAAGAATAGAAGTTAACCCTGGGAGTTAACCTAACTCAACAGAGAATCATAAGGGAAAAGTATAAGTAAGAGGCTGGGGCACACCTATGAGGCATTCGAATTTTGGTATATTTCTTGTTAGTGCTCTTGAGCATTCGGTTTGGGGGTTTGTTGTACAAACCCTTGTGAGCAACTCAGTGGTGAAATATCCATTCACCTTGTTCCACATCTTGGTCTCGGGGATGAAATATTCCTCCACACCATTCTATTCTCAGCATATCACCTTCTAGAGCTTTAGAAGATAGCATGGTCGTACTGTTGGGGAATTTCCAGTAAGGACGCAACATACCCTTAAGGAGGGTTCGATTTAGCCATTTAGGAGGGCACAACTCTCTTAGAATATTTCGCAGTTGGAGAGGTTTTCCTTGGACATTGGGCTTGAAACTTCAGGAGGAGGATCCCACTACCCTGATCTATTACTTGATCAAGTTTGGGCTCATTTGGAGCATTCTTCCATCTTGTCCGAATTATTGAGGGCTTCAATCCTCACTTGGAGCATGGCACTCTCTAGTTGGAGGGTTTGACATTCAGATTTGCTTGGTACTGGTATTCATTACTTATCCAGCCTTTAGAGGCTTCTTTTGTATTGTCGGGAGCATTTTGTAGCAGCTCATATCTGTTGTTTGTACGACCATCTGAGGTTTATGCCAGATCAGCCATCTATTGTATTGATCCTACATTGCTTATAATAAAAGGGTCAGATCTTTCCTTGTGCTTCTATACTTTGAATGTATGATGATCTTCATGTGTTGAATGAATCTTGTATGCACTTAATAACTCAATAAACACCTGCACATTGACAAACCAGTGGTAGTTAGTGATTCCAAGCCAGACTTGGGCTTGGGATCATTACAAAGAAATCTGGGCAAATCAAGCTATGAAAAGGAAATTTTGGCAATTATGCATGTCGTTGATCTGTGGTTCCCTTATCTATTGGGGAAACGCTACCAAATTAAGACAGACCATCAAAGCCTCAAGTATTTTCTAGAACAATGCATTTCCTCCCCGGAGCAACAAAAATCGGTGAATAAGCTCTTTGGATATGATTATGAGAGCATTTACAAGAAAGGAAAAGACAATGTGGTGGAGGATGCACTTTTCTGAAAATATGAAGATGAAGGATCCTTTTTTTCTCTTTCCTTCATTGTACCAGATTGGCTCCAAGCTGTTCGCCAAGAATGGCTACAAGATCCCAAAAGTTTACATCTACTCCAACAATTGCAGTCCCATGCTCCAACTTCCCCAGGGTACTGTTGGCTCCATGATGAGCTTCGATACAAAGGTCGTTTGCATTTAAGTAAACAATCAAAACTTAAATCCACAGTACTTTATGAGATTCATAATACACCCACAGCGGGGCACTCCGAGTTCACCAAAACCTATGACAGGGCCAAATGTTCTTTTTTCTGGGATGGTATGAAGCAAGACATTCTTAATTTTTTCGCTGAATGTGATGTGTGTCAATGCAACAAGGGAGAAACAGTCAAATCTCTAGGCACACAACAACCGCTTCTGATTCCACCTGCTATTTGGAGGGATATCTCTATGGATTTTATTACAGGCTTACCCAAATCGGGAAATAAATCATTCATCATGGTGGTTGTTGATTGCATTTCCAAGTATGTTGATTTTTGTGCACTTCAACACCAATTTACAGCATCCATGGTGGCTCAACGTTTCATGGATCAGGTCTTCAAGCTTCATGGCATGCCCCCCTCTATTGTTTTTTATCGCGACCCAACTTTCAATAGTAATTTTTGGAAAGAACTGTTCAAGCTACAAGGCACCCAATTGCATCTGAACACAACTTATCATCCCCAAATGAATGGTCAAACAGAAGTTTTCAACAAGTGTTTGGAAAGATATTTGAGGTGTTTTTCCTCAGAAAAGAAAAATCAGTGGGCTCAATTGTTACCTCTAGCTGAATGGTGGTACAAGACTTCATACCATACAACTACACGCATGACTCCTTTTGAAGTGGTATATGGACATAATCCACCTTTAGTTCTCTCATACTTGGTGTCTCGAAGGTCCATGTTGTTGACCAAACACTTACAACTCAAGAGGCTTTTTTCCGTACCCTGATAGAGAATTTGGTCATGGCACATAATCGCATGAAGCAACAAGTAGATCAAGGTCACTCTAAATGTCAATTTGCAGAAGGGGATCATGTGTTTCTTCAACTGCAACCTTACAAGAAAAATTCCCTCGAGTCTGAGCATTATCATAATCTAGCGCCCAAATTTTATGGCCCTTATACCGTTCTCAAGTGTGTGGGATAGGTAGCCTATCAGTTAGCTTTTCCCAATCATTCAAAGATACATCTTGTTTTTCATGTTTCATGCTTAAAGAAGGTGGTTGGAACTAAGTGCCAAATTCAAACCAACCTTCTCGAGTTAGCCGAAGAAGGATGCATTTGGATACAACCACAAGCAGTTTTGGACCAGTGTCAGCATCGCCTGTGTTAGAGAACCATCAAGAAAGTGTTAGTCCAGTGGAAAGATACAACTTCAACAGATGCCACTTGGGAACCAACTACCATTCTGCATCAATTTCCACATCTCAAGCCTTGAGGACAAGGCTATTTTTAAGGGACAGGACATGTTAGGGTCCTAACCCGCACATAGGTGGAGAAATATATTTGGATATAATAAAGGTCAATATTAATAAGGCCTTGCAATAAAATAAAATACATAGAATGTAAGAAGACCTAATAGAAGATTCCACTTCTAGAAGGATCTTCCTCTAGATGCTTCTTCTTGATAAACATATTTAGTATAAATAGGAGTTGAGGGTATGAGAACCCTAGCTTGGATATTATTGTAATAGAGCTCTGCTCGACTGGAGGTTTCCCCC
>JASDQU010243436.1:44428-70062 GCA_032191745.1 Picea mariana | reverse complement strand
GACAACTCGGCTCATCGGGGCTTCCGTGATAAAAGATGTCAATTATTGATGCATTCTATGAACATGCCTCCATCTGTCGAATTTTTGCTTTCGGCTATCCTTCAGTGTCTAGAAGAGCAGTTTGGATATGGAATGTACTCAACATTCAATTATACAAGGTGACTTCCAATAAGAACACTTGTTCTTGAAACCGAGGCTGCCAGCTTATATCAAGATACACGAGTTCCTACTTTATTTTACATAAACACATAAATATATAAAAAAAACTTTAAACTCACTACACACCACACATACATATAAATATATAAAAAATAGAAAGACATGATTGACAGTCTACGGTGGTTTTCTCGGCAGCGACCACCTGGGTGATTCATGAGTAGCAATCTAAAGTAGTTGTGATTCCATTTTCCAGATAACAGTGTCCATTAAACTGAACTCACAGTCATCCATCAAATGAAGTGCAACGAGCAACGACACAAACGGATCTCTCTGCACAACATGACATCTCTCATGTCAGATTGAACAGATCTCCTTGCACAACGATTTGCACAAAAGAGGGATTAAGGATTTCATTCTGTAATCCACCAGATCTACAGCGATCTTCAGATTTGCAGCCCAAATGGTGACGTCTCCTCTTGATCCACGCACGGCTCTGGTGACTGTTCTGCACGGTGGATTCAATTTCTTGAAATGTAGATAACCAAGATCTATTCCTTCCGATTGGCTTCTCAGCGACAGGTCTTCCCTAGATGACCTCGAATTCCTCCTTGCAGATGCTGGCGTATGGGTTAAATGCTCCCTTGTAATTTTTTGGCAGCAAATGGTGTCTAGTGATCTCCAGCGATATGGCGATTTTCCTCAGTGAAACATTTCCTAGCACATCACATTGATCAATCCGCCTAGCATAGGATAGCTAACACGGTTGTTTCCTGCAATTCGCTTAAAGAAATATCACATAACACGATCCTTGTGAAGATCTCAGAGCGATGATTGCTATTCGTATGACCTTCTTGCTCTTAATGGAAAGCCTGCAGCATAAAAAACGAATAAAAAACATAAAAAATGAATCTACGCTCACACTATAACCTACAATCTACAACATCGGATTCATCTCACATTGCTCTCATATTCCAGCCCTTCTAGTGAGAGAGTCAGGGATGTTCTAGCTCTGATACCATGTCAGAATTTAAGAGAGCAGCCATAACACGAAAATTACACACAAAATACAATAGGTATATGTAGCTGGAGTTAGATCCAACCAATTCCAAACATAGGTATGGAGGTTGAGATAATATCTCAATAGATCCTACAAAATCTCAAACCAACTCCAAACCAATCCCTAAATTAATCATTAATTCTAACAAAAAATACCCAAAACTTTGACCAAGTTAAAAAGATGATTTTGAATAATCCTTATCTTCATCCCCCAATTTAGGGTGACTTATTTATCTACACGTAAATAATCTCACGTGTGTTAAAAATTTGGTTGTTGATTGTTGAATCAACTTCCATGCTACGCATAAGTGTCACTCTATTAGAAATCTTTCATTAGAGCCCTCTTTCACATTACCATAAACTAACTTAATGGAGTTCTCCCATGAGTAGATAATGCAAAACCTCAAAGATTTCAGGAGCGAATGAATGAGTGCCTAGAGAATATTTACCATGTTCTAACATTATGTTGGACGAGATTCAAAAATTTGTATCGGCATATTAGAAAAGATTCAACATTTCGTATCGGCAGTATAACTTAGAAGATACAATTGCACACAAAACTTGTTTTCCATTATGTATATTAACAATATAAATACATTTACATTCTTGTCGTGAGATCCAACTTATTCTAAACTTGGATATAGTGGTTGAGAGAATCTATCAACGACCATAGAAAATGCTCTTTACAAAACTTATGATACAAACTGCATTTATATAAGGCACATACTGTGACTGGTCTTCCTAAGCACTTACATTCACTTTGAACTTCCCTGTTTTCGATCTTATCTTATTCACACTTTATATCTTTCCATTTCATTCATTTAAAACATAAATGCCTCTCACCATCATTAACGAGCTTGCAAGATCAACAATATTGACAAACTTAGGTCGTCGGTGCTTCCACGATAAAAGTTGTAAGTAATGAACCACTCCATGGAAATACTTCCATCTATCAGATATTTGGCTTTCGACTATCCTTTAGTTTGCAGGAGAGTACTCTCGATACAGAATGTATTCATAATTTGATCAAGCAACTTGATCTCTTAAATAAAAATAACCTCTAACTGACTGGCTTCACAAACTCCATCACTTTTATAACATGCTATGGACATAACCAAACTAGTGACCATCTTGTGGCAAGGTTGGGGCTTCCACACACACCATATTAAGTTATATTACCATGTTATATAGCTGGTTCTGGATAAATATAAAATACATAAATATTTTCTACTATTTAATGGCTCCCAATCAAGATGTACACCAACAACACATTACAATAACAATCTACGGAATTCGATACCCTTTTCTCATGGCGTTCTTGTTAAATAATCCTCCGAGGTTCTCAAAAGTTATGTAATGTTAATTAAAAGTACATTAAGTAGTATGTTATTCGTTCAACTACTCAATAGTTGAACTGTCCTCCCAACTGCCCCATCTATACATATAAACACATTTTGTATCCACAATTTTGATATAAGAAGAAATCTTTGGTGCGTTCTCTGCATTTTTTTCCTCTCCCTATGTTAGTGGTATAAGATTATGGTTGAGAAAACCCGCATGAGAGGAGAAAATGTGCAGGAAAGGAGAAAACCACCATGTGAGGGGGCCCACGTGAGAGAACCGGAGAGGAGAAAACCACCGTGTGAGGGAACCCATGTGGAGGCAATCCACATGAGAGAGTCATATCCCATGTAGAGAACCTCTTGTTCTGGGAGGATGTGGAATGAATCTATTGAATTGGTCAAGAAAGAGAGGATCCCATAGAGAGGTTGACTGAAGAGGATTCCACAGAGAGGCTGAAACCCTACAGATCCCGCACTGAAGAGGCCAAGAACCCCGGCATGTACAAATTGTTGCAGAGAGATGGAGTCGTGGTATATCATTTGAATTGTTTTCATATTCTGAAACAAGTGTGTGATGAAATTTTGATTTCTAGTTGTTTATGTAATTTTTGAGAACATAATCCTTTAAAATTTTGTCATTAATATCGATAGTGGGAGTTGTGCTTTATGGGAAAGTAATTATGAGGATTGGTTCAAAAAAATCAAGAATACTTTCATGTTTAATGATTTGTGGGAAGGTATTTGTGAAAATACTAGTGAGAACTTAGATGACAGCTCAGATTATAGCTCATGTGACAGTGATCCAAAGGATCCTTTAAATGCAAAGGAACTTTATATCTAGAAGATCAAGGACAAAAAGGCCTATGCTTTGATTGTTTCCTCAGTGAGTGAAGAGGTAAGCATACATGTGATTTCTTGTAAAACTACATTTCAAGCCTTAAAGAAACTCAAAGATCTTTATGAGTCTCATTCTGAACTTGAAATTATTAAAATAACAATCAAGTTATTCAATTTAGAGATGAAAGATAATGATCCAATGAAGCTATCCTCTGAAATTAGAGATCTTTACCATGATATTAAGGCCACTGGTGTAGAAGTTGTTTTACAACTTATAGCTTTTATCAAAGCACTTTACCCCACTTATTCACACTATATTGAATGTCTTCAAGCTAGTGAAAAATGAAAAATTTGACCTTTGATAAACTTGTTGAGAAAATTGTGGAAAGAGAAAAATCCTTTGGGAAGAATGAGTCACTTCCCAATGTCAAAAATCTATGTCTTTCACAGGAAGGGAAGAAGTCTAGTAATGATCATGCTAGACATAATACTAGCAGCATAAGTCATGGTAGAAATCAATTTAGAGGCAGGGGGGTAAAAATTATCAAGGTGACACACAACCTTTTCAACAACAACACCAAAACAAAGATAAGCAATTTATACAATGCTATAGATGTGGAAAAATGGGTCATACAAATAGTTTGTGCAGAACTCCTTGGGAGAAGATTCATGATAATAAAGAGAGAAATCAATATAAACATAAGAAACCACCAGATAAAGGTAATTCTCTTGAATCAACACATTATGTTGTCGCACATTGTAATCTTGGCATTGAATAAATTTTTAGAAAATCTTTTTCTTCTTGGAATGACACTTGATTATTAGATACTTGATCCACATGCCATATGACATTTAGAAAATATTTATTTGAGACATTCAGTGCTAAAATTGATGGAGTAGTTTATTTTGTTGATAAGTCACAGTTACAACCTTTCAGAATTGGTTCAGTTAGAATTGAATTACCAGGATATGTTGATTGTATACTCAATGATGTTCTTTATGTGCCACAATTAAAAGATAAAATTAATGTCTGTTATCCACATAAGAAGGCAAGGCCATTCAATTCATGTGTTTGCTGGCATCATTGATATTATAAGAGCTTATGATAATATGATTTTCATGGCTGGAGTGGAAGATGACAATCTTTTAAAACTAAATGGTACCTCAATTAATGTTCAGAATTCAACAAATTTGGCTCAGCATAGTGGAAATTTATCTTCCATATTTTTATGACATGCTCAATTTGTTCACCTTAATTTTGAGAGTCTCAGGTCTATGAAGCAGAAAGGAATTAAAGGGCTTCCTAAAATTCGAAGACAACTTTCTCAATGTGATGCATGTATTTTTGGAAAACATAGTAAACCTCCTTTTCATGACTGTATGTCTCGAGCTTCTAGAAATCTTAGTCTTAGTCATTCACACTCATGTGGGCCCATGATTGTTCCATCTGCAAATGGAAATAAATATATGATGACTTTTATTGATGACTATACTAGGATGTGTTGGATTTATCTATTAAAAGAAAAATCTCAAGCTTTTGATACATTCATAAATTTTCATTCATGGATTAAAAATGAAAATCAAATCAATATTGGAAATTTTAGAACTGATAATGGTGGTGAATATACATCTTCAGTTTTTGAAAAATATTTGCAGAATAATGGTATCAAACATCAGACCAATGTTCCTTTTAATCCATAACAAAATGGTGTGGCCAAACGAATGAATAGAACTTCGTTGAATATGATCAAATAAATGATATTTTTTAAGAATGTGAAATTAATGTTTTGGGGAGAGGTAGTCCTTTGTGATGTTTACATTAAGAATATAAGTCATTCTATTGGATTTCAAAATAAAACTCCTTATGAAATCTCGCATGGCCATCTTCCAGTTGTCAATCATTTAAGAGTTTTTGGTTCCACCTATTATGCTTTGATTCTTGAACAAAAAAGAAATAAATTGGGAGCAAGAAGAAGAACGTGCATTTTTCTAGGATATTCTAATACTTCAAAATATTATAGAATTTACGATGAAGCAAAAAAAAAATTTAATGTTTCTAGAGATGTTATATTTCTTGAGTTTGAAAAATATGAAATCACTATTGACAAACAACTTGCTCGACTTGCTCGATTTCACTCTAAAAATTTATATCATTAATGGGATAATGAACTTCTAAATCTTGGAGGGAGGATTCATGTTCTAGATCAATATTTGAAATTTCCTTCGAAAACATCAGCTGAAGGGGGGATTCATGTAATCAATATTTTAAATATCCTTTGAAAACATCAGCTAAAGGGGGGATTCATGTTATAGATCAATATTTGAAACATCCTTCGACAACATCAACTTCTTCTTCTGGTTCTCCATTAGATAATATATAGAATGTGGGAGAAGAAATTTTGAATGACAACAGGGAATCATAACCTGTCCTTGAATTATCTCTTGAAGAACCATCTCTTGAAGCTGAGGAAACATCACAACAATAAATACGTAGATCAACAAGGTCCAAGACATTTCCAAGAAAATATGATGATTTTCTCACAGATGTTACTTCAAAATTAGGTAACCATTTCGAGAGTTCTTTTGATTGTGTTACACATCAAAATTACTCACTTCGATAGTGTCGCAAGTGTTGTCATTACAAGTGTCGCAAGTGTCACATTTTTTATCGTAAGTGTCACAAATGTCAGAAAAAGCATACTGCCATAATTCCTATGTCATTCCTATAACGACATCGGAAGGACACTTGAAACACCTCAAACATTTGATTTGGAAGAAAAGGAATGGGTTAACAGGGTTATGAACCTCTTGTCATTTGAAAGAACCAGTAAAAATTGAGTTTTAGAGGAGAACACTCCCATATACCACTGTTAGGAGTGGTGGCGCTCCCCTATACACTCTTAGGGAGCATTATAACACTCTGTCTGCCCTTTTTGAGGAGCGTTTCTACTGTTAGGAGTGCTGGTGTCCCCCTATGCATTGTTAGGGAGCGTTATAGCACTCTGATGCCCCTTTTGGGAGAGCTCTACCTATTCTGGGCGAAAATTGGTTTGTTGAGAAGAATGAGGAAAATATCTCTTCAATATCTGAAGGAAGTTGGATTCGAATCCTTGGTCAAGCCATGATCTTAGGGAAGATCCCTAACTGAAGGAGGAAAATCCTCAGCTTACCCCAAATATATCTCAAGTGGTTGGGCCTCTCTAAACCTATATAAGTAGGCCCTCTCATGGTGAAAAGGGGGAATGATTGGAGGCATGAAACCTATGATCTCATAGGAAACACACAGTGAAGTGGAGGAGAATAATCAATGAAGTTATTGTCATTTCGATCGTGGTTCTTTTGATAAAGGGTAATACAAGGAGGACTTGATGAAGCCGATGCACTCGCATCTACGGTTGTAAGTTTCCTTCATTGTTGTTCTCATCAATATAATATGCTTGGCCTGTTTCTTTCTAGTTTGTGCTTAATATCACATGAACTTGTATCTAATAGATAGATCTATTTCAAACTAATCTCAGTAGAGTAGAAAGTTGGTTGTATATGTGTTTGTCTACAGGGCTTATCGAAGAGTTCAAGATTGGATCTCAAATCGGACTGTGCAGGGATGAACTCCGGTAAAAAGGTACTTCTTTTCTCCTTCCTCTTCATACATTAGTTTATCTAGATCTAAAAGTAAGTCAGTGACCATGATAAGAATCTTTTGTCTTAAGTGTTAAGAGTCTATCTCTCAAGAGGAGATCTACCTATCCGCAGGGAGATTTTCCTTCAACAGAAATTGGCGACTCCACTGGGGGCGAATCGAAACTTTCAGTTTTGGTTTTCCTCACAGACCTTGTCTTACCCTTTGTTTTTTTTAGACCTTGTTCACCCCATATTTTTGATTTCATATGTTGATTGAATCCTTATTCCATCACACATACTCTGAATGCCACAGTTCAATTGAGTTTTAGTGTTTTTTGGACTCTTTTTCTGGGTTTTAGGACACCAGCGCTCCCCTACCTTGTTACCAAGGCACCAGCACTCCCTAAAAGCCTTAGATAGAGCATTATAACAATCTGGTGCCCCTTACACCAAATCTCCAACCTCTCTTTGCAAAAAATCCTTTCCAAAATTGCATTTTATGAGATTCAGTCTCTGGTTTTTCACTTACTGAGCCTCTTTGTGATTCAATGCTTCTTCCTATTGACCTTTGAAATCCTTCCTTCTGAGGAATAAGAACTTTGTTGTTCAGATTTTGTGGCCTTCTTCCTTCTTTTGAATTTTTCTGCTATTGAGAACTTGGAATCAATCCATTGCTTTCTTCTCTCTTATCCGACTCAGCAGGAACTCTGGTGAAGGGCATTATAAATCTGTGAATCATCTTATTTGGTTCTTTGAGGTCATCATTCTTAAACATCTCTCTTTTGTGTGAATTGTTTGATTTTGCTTTGTTATCTTTTTTTTTTCTCTTTTCTTCTTGTTTCAATCATAGCAAGAGGGTGTGTTGTTTGTGCGAAATCCGCTTATGCTTGTCTGAATCTCCTTGATCTGAAAGAGTAGTTGCCAGGAGAATTTTTTGCATTGAATTAATCGTCATTCGCATGCAAACAAAAACCATACATATTAGTGATTGGTTTACATATTAGAAGGCATTTATGAAATGTTTTAGCATTGCATCAAATTCTATTGAGAACCAGTTGATTGAGGACATTCCATATTAGTGTTTGATAGTGAAAACGACTCTTTCTCTTTCCCTTAAATAGGCGTTCATTGAAAAGAAACAATTGCTTATCATCTTTTATGCATCTTTTTGGGAATTGAGTCATCATTCCATCAGTTTCACTTTCATACACCCTTTGAGTAAAGAACAGTTGTAAAACAAATGCTAATTGAAAATTATCTAGAACATTTTTTGTTTTTAGGATCTTCCACCAACAGTAGACTAGGGTTAGCACTTTGGATTAGGCTATGAGTACAACTCTGTAAAGTTTTCAAAACAAACATTAGCATCCTGAGCTAGGGAGAGTCAAATCCAATTGTTGTATTGGTTTTCTAGGATCCCCCTCTCACACAGGGGTTACGCACGAGGTCACATTCGGGTGAATTACAGAGATTATCCCTCCGTGGTTCAACTGTTTGTAGTGGTCAGATCGTATATTGGGGGTCACTTGGAGGTATACCCTCGATTTTGTGTGGGAGCCTCTCGAGTTGATTTCAGACTTTTTATCCTTCCCATACATTTTGGATCGGACTGTCGACTGTACCCACCCAGGGACTCACTACGAATTGGTGTCTCTAGTTGCCGTAATCTTTAGGTACTTACACAAGGTGATGGTGAAGGGAAGTCTCACTGTACCTAGAATAGACATTGGTCAAACTCACTCGGGCTCCTTGGAGGGTAAATCCACAATTACTGCGTGGAAGCTTGCACCAAGGTGAAAGCCCATTAAGTAGATCGCCATTGTAACTATTCCACGATATCCTAGCCCCTTCTCGACTTGATCACGTGACATTGGATTTCATCACCAACTAGTACAATCATTGAGAGAAGTGTTGTCTGCTTGGTTCATTACTAGATTTTATTAGCGTATGTTGTTTCTCTTTGTTAGTTGGACCTAGATTTTCATTGTGTTCTATTATTCTCCACAATTGAGCCTGTAGACGATAAAGGTCTTCGCTAATCACGCAGGATGCAAGGGATGCCTCCGGAAGGCTATCAACCCTTACCTCCTAACCCTCCAGAAGGCAACTATTGTAGAGAGGTAGAAAATCAATCTGACACTGGAAGTGTTATTTCTCCTCTATTAGATAAATCAGAAGGCACCTTGGTTACGATTGAAAATCCCACTACATCTGTGTCGGTAGCCCCTCTCGAACCACTTTTGGTTCGTTTAGACTACCTTGGGAACGTCATAGATGAAGAGGTCCCATGATTACCGGAGAGGATTTTTACTGAAACATATATGGGATCCACAAAACCAATCTTCGGTGATGAGTATAGGACTCCTGTTTGTCCTAGCACCGCAGTAGATACCAATCACAAACTTGCTCATTCTATATGGAGGACTTCATCGGGACATGATCTCTATGAACATTTTGAATCCTTTCGACAACCCTTTCAACCTCATGACCCTCCTAGTGAAACAGGACCATCCAATAAAACCATGAATCACCCAGTTGATCAGGTTATGAACCCTACTGTTACACCAACACAAATCCATCCTAATGTTGGACTCATCACCTCTACTCATCTCAAAGGCACTTAAATCTCTACCCTCGTTTCTACAAGCTTTTACTCTACATCTCCACATGTTCCACACGATTCTGTTGGGACATCTGCTCACCCGAGAATGTAGACCCCTGCTAGCCCAACACAACCGGTTGGAGGGAAACCACCATCTAACGAAACTTTCCCTCTTGGAGGACTAACTTTCCATGGTGGGCCTACCCCTCCCGGGGGACAACCCCCTTTTCATGCTCCTCTTGGAGGGAAACCTGCATTTTCCAGTCATACCCCGGTCATAAATCCACCGCTGGCAGGGGGGAAACCCTCGTTTTCTAGAAACCCTTCACGATCTTGGGGAGTATCTTCAGGAGGCACTTTTACTCAACCCCACATTGGGGGGCACTCGTATAATAACCCGCTAGGAGGAGTATCCAATCTTGTTCCTTCCGGAACATCTTACGCACAATATTATCCGGGCGACATCCCAAACACCACTTGGAGTTCTCCGGGACCACAATCTTATCCTCCTCGTGGGTCTAATGTGTATCTTCCGCCTGGATCTACTCCTTACCATTATCAAGGGAAAAATGTTTATCCTCCTCACGGGAAAATAAATCACCCAGCCTATAATGTTCAGAACCCATCGGTTTATGCAAATGTTTCTCATTCTTCATCGAATCCTTCTTATCCTGGCCAACAACAACCGTATGTAGGAGGACCTACTGGTTACAACTATCCACCTAACCTAGTCTATGGTCCTACTGGTGTTCCTATGCCACACCAGTATCATTCACAAATTAACTGATAGATACCTTTCCTTGCGACTCTGGATCTCCAAGACATGTCTTGGTTAACTAATGATCCTATTTTTCATTCACCGGTTTGGCCAGTCATTCCAGCTAAACTTCCTTCTGATATTTCGAAATTTGACGAAAACCCTGGCAAAGATCCGAACAACCATGTGATGCCTTTCCATTTGTGGTGTTCATCAAACTCCCTCATGGATGATTCTGTACTTTTGCGTCTTTTCCAGCGAACACTTAACGGTTTAGCAACAAAGTGGTACATTGAACTACCACGTGCTTCTTTTCATGATTTCAATTCCCTTACCATGTCTTTCCTCACGCACTTTCAACTGCCTATTCGCTATGAGACGGGTACTAAACTCTTGACCTCCCTTCATCAAACTAACTCCATGCACATCTCTGACCATATTCATGAGTGGAGGTGACGATGAAGGATGATCAAGGAAGTCATTCCTGACATACTATTCGCAGAATGGTTTACTAAATCACTGTTACCCCCGATCGCTCACGATGTCTCTATGGGTGGTGTAGTCACAGAGGAACAAGCCATCTCTCGGGCTCAGTATTTAGATTTGGTTTATTCCCAATCTTGTACTTTTAATAATTTTCTTCTGAATGTTTCTTGAGCTAATATTGATCCATCCAAACCATCATACTCATCTCATGCAGATGGTGTTATCGGTTCCATCAAAACTCAATCTATTTACCAATCACTCACACTCTCCTCTACCTCCCCCCAAACTAATATCTCTGAGGTGAATGCAGTTCAATCTGCCCCTTCACAACAATCCAGCGGTAAGAAGAAGACAAAGAATAAATCAAAAAATAACAATGATCAAACACCTGCTACCGAAAAGCAAAGACAACGGAAATTGAAATTCTCGTGCATCATTTGTGGTGATGATCACTGCACTCAAGACTATCCACTTCGCAATGAAGTGGCCAAAATTTTCCAAGGAAAGTCAGAACCCGCTGTGCTCACTTAGCCTATTCCACAACAACAATCCATGGTTGTTGAAACCCCTTCTCTTGGGGGCAGTTCTAGCCATCCTAATGATGAGGCCTCGTCAATTGCACATATTTATATGTTCAATGGGATTAATTTGACCACTCGATCTAAGGCATACGACACACCAAGTAACCCTGACGAAGGAAAAGACATTAACGGTACCGATACTTTACCAGATCCATCATTGTCCTCCGTTAGTCTTCCATCGGTTAATCCTCTGTCTGGACCACTTCAGATTGAGAAACCCACATTAAAATCTATCTTACGCCCTCCTAATATAACTATCCACAAAGCTACCTTTAATCCTAGTTCACATGCCGCCCAGAAGTACAACATTGTTGAAGATTTGGCTCAAGCACCATGTGTTATGTCTGCGTTAGAAGTTCTACAGCATTGCCCCAGTCAACGTAGAATTCTCTTGGCCGCTCTTGGCGCTGTTGACCCTGAGTCATCCAACCATATCATGTTTAACCTGAACAATTATGCATCTCGACTCTCTCACCAACTTGCTTTTCAAGTTGATGTTGTTGTTCATAATCAACAAATCCACTGAACTATTATGGATGAGGGAGCCTCAACTTGTGTCATGTCTTTAGCGTGTTGGAAAGGCTTAAAATCACCCGCACTTAACCAATCCCCAATGATGTTATGCACCTTCGATGGGCGAGGTTTTCATCCCCATGGTATTTTACAGTCCCTATCCATCCAATTGGGTGGCAAAACTATTACTGTTGATGTCGAGGTGGTCGATGCTCCCCTCAATTACAACTTGTTACTTGGACGAAGTTGGTTTTACGCTATGACTGTCGCTGCCTCATCGATTTTTCGATGTGTCCAATTTCCTCATCAAGGCAAAATTGTCACTGTTGATCAGTTGGATTTCTGCACGACCAATGCTCGTGCTCCCGCTACCAACAATATTCCTTTCTTGGGAGACCACAAGATCATGTATGAAAGCGTTGGTGTTGGCTTACTAAAATATTCTAGTCCATGGGTATTTTCCCTACACCACTTCCACCGACTACACATCATATTGCCACTGTCGATATGATTTTGACCGCAGCTTATCATTCTTGGGAATCATCTGACCCTTGGATTGTTCCTTGTCCGTTGGAATTCAATGCACTAGGTGACACCGTGCCACTTAGTCCAGCCGAACCATCATACATTTTTATCCCATCTGCTTCTCCATCATCAGATGACCAACATCTATTGGCACCCAACCATTCCTCGATGTAATCACAATTGAGTTCCTTGTCATCGACAATCGACTACATTTCCCCATTTTTTTCTTTTGATGAATCTATTCCATAAATGTTTCACCGATCCTCTTTTCTTCCCCCTCGTGAAGAAATTCGGGAAGATATACGCTCTATCTCCCCTCCTGGTGTTGATTTTTCAACATCTCCCATGATTTCAACTTCCAATGATTTGGATCTGGTAGTGGACATGGTGATTTCTTTAGTAGGATTATTGGAGCCTGATCTCCTTACTCCTATCGTGACCCTGGACATGTGTTCCTTTCTGAGTGATTATCTTCCATCCAGTGAAGATATCCTAGAGGCCATGACCAAGTTTTGTCCCTTGACATGGTATCCTTCCAGAACACTATCCTCTTGGAAGCCATGATCAAGAAGTAGTCACAAGCATAGGTTCTCTTCTCTATGGCAAGATCATTAAAAAATGAAATACAGGCCATGAGCATAGTTCTTTTCCTGTGTCAAGCTCATTAAAAAATGAAACAGTCACCTCTCTTGAACCTTCTATTCATCCACCCTTCTCCTTTTTCTCATCTAGTAGCGAAATTGGTGACAACCTCAAAGTCGATGAATGAATTGAAGATTGGAGGGCATGTCTCTAGCCATTGATGATCATTCTAGAGTTAAGCCACTAGCTTTCAAGCTGGGGGCATACCGAGCTTAGTCTTTGTTCTTTCTCGTGCTTGTAAATACATGAAAATGCATCTGGGTAGACTTTTATCTCTTTTTCGGACCTGTATGGATACATGAAAAAGGAACCCCCTCGAGTCTCCTTTAATCTCTTTTCAGACTCCCTAAACATGAGAAGATTGCCAAGTGATATTGCTTCCTTTCCCACTCATTAAAAAGTTTTAAAGGGCGTCTTTCGAGTGATAATTTATCTCTTTTTCAACCTTGCGAGACTAGCATTATGAAAAAGGACAACATTGGAGTCCCCTTTAAGTTCTTTTCAGACTCTCTAAACATGAAAAGGTTGCCAAACGACCTTGTTATCTTCACGCTCGTTAAAGTATTTGAAGAAAATGTTTGTTGAGCGATAGTTTATCTCTTTTCGGTCTCATCAGACTACTTTACGAAAAAGGAAATGAGAGAGTTCTCTTTTAGGTGTTTTTCCAGACTCTATAATCATGAAAAACCTTCGAGTTTTCTGTCTTTGGACTCATTAAACAAATATCGACAGGCCCATATGGGACCAAACCCTTACTTCTTCTAGTTCATTAAACAAAGGAAGAGGGACTTACCGAAGGTAAGTTATATCGAGCATGTGTTACCCTCCTCGAGCTCTTTAGATAAAAAAGAGGTACTCATCTATCTGGATGGGGGAAAAATTGAAAGAAGCAAGCCAAACAGTTTTTGAGAGCATTACCAAGTAACTCTTAGAGTCTCCCTTGAACACGACACTTTGTCTTTGCACACATATTAATCCGCTGAACCTCTGCACTAAACCAATCCTCTGAGTTTTTCTTACTCCTTTGGGTCACCCGACGAAAGTCACAGTATCCATTGCATCATCGTGTTTTGGTCCATGTCATGTTTTTGTTGTCATGCCTCAGTGTTCAAGGGAAGTATCTGCCTCGAGAGTCATCCATCACAAATATCTTGTCTCAATAACTATGTCAGTCCATGTTCATTTGATCTACCAATTACATCTCTATGTCAGTTTCTTGTCGTTGATGGGGGATACATCAAGGCAGGGATGATTTTAGGGGCTAAATTTCGCTCATGGGCTAATTTTCTATGGTTTTTCCAAAAATGAGATTCGATATTTTAAAAATGATTCACCCAAATTCTATAGAATAAAATTATTTTACCTTAGAAATCGCCCAAATTTTATAAAAACTATGTAAAATATTTAGAAATTTGAATATTTTTACAAAAATATCGCCAATCATTTATAGTTTCCATATGAAGGATTAGTAAGATTTGCCAAGGTTTCTACATTTTAAAATAAATTTCCATCCTTAAAATCATCCCTGCATCAAGGCCCTCCTTCGACGAGTCTATTCCTGTCGACTTCAACACATTATCTAGGAACTAGACTTAGAAACCAGTTAGTACTTTGAGACCTACATGCCTCAATGACAGGCCTCCTCATGTTCGACAGTGGGTTTACATCATTGACCTCTGATCGGATGATTCCACGTATGTTCAACTTCAGCTCATCCATTCACATTCGTTGGAATGTATTAGGGTACCTTGGGAATTATTGACATCAATGTGGATCTCCCTCGCGCTTGTTAACGGTTTACATCATTGACCAGTAATCAAGTGGTTTATGCCATGTTCAACATCAGGACATCTATTCACATGGTTAGATTCGTACTACATCGGGATCGGCAAGAAGACCCTGGGTTGAGTGATCACTCTGATATGTACTTTGCCCAGGTTGCAATGGAGTTTCTTTTGAACAATGACACATATACTGTCACATAGATCCACTTTGTATTGGTCATGGCTATGTCTTGTCATCTCGTAGATACACTGTGTATTCTTCGTGGCTACAATCAGTTCATGTCATAGGAGTATAGATCCACACTATATCCTCAGTGGCTATACCTTTTATCAATACAATTATAGATCCACAATGTATTTTATGGTGGCCATATCTTGCAAGTCTCTATCACCCAAGCATAGGTATGCCTGCCTTGGGTTTGAAACATGTCATAATATTTGTTGGTGTTTTTTTGCAGCTTCTGTCAGGTTCTCTGCATCTATACCCTTGCTTGAAAGTATGCAAAGAATTTCAATTATCAGTTCTCATCTTCTAACTTCATACTTTGGGGGGAAATTTGTTACACATCAAAATTACTCACTTCAATAGTGTCGCAAGTGCCGTCATTACAAGTGTCACATTTTTTATCACAAGTGTTGCAAATGTTAGAAAAAACATACTCCCATAATTCCTATGTCGTGCTTATAATGACATCGGAAGGACACTTGAAACAACTCAAACATTTGATTTGGAAGAAGAGGAATGGGTTAATAGGGTTATGAACCTCTTTCCATTTGAAAGAACCACTAAAAATTGAGTTTCAGAGGAGAACGCTCCCCTATACAACTGTTAGAAGTGCTGGCGCTCCCATATACACTCTTAGGGAGAATTATAACACTCTGTCTGCCCTCTTTGAGGAGCGTTGCTACTATTAGGAGTTTTGGCACACCCCTATGCATTGTTAGGGAGCATTATAGCGCTCTGATGCCCCTTTTGGGAGAGAGCTACCTATTCTGGGCAAAAATTGGTTTGTTGAGAAGAATGACAAAGAGATATCTTCAATCTCTGAAGGAAGTTGGATTTGAATCCTTGGTCAAGCCATGATCTTAGGGAAGATCCCTAACTGAAGGAGGAAAATCCTCAACTTACCCCAAAGATATTTCAAGTGGTTGGGCCTCTCTAAACCTATATAAGCAGGCCCTCTCATGGTGAAAAGGGGGAATGATTGGAGGCATGAAACCTATGATCTCATAGGAAACACACAGTGAAGTGGAGGAGAATAATCAGTGAAGTTATTGTCATTATGATCGTGGGTATTTTGAGCAAGGGTTAGACAAGGAGAACTTTATGAAGCTGCTGCACTCGCATCTATGGTTGTAAGTTTCCTTCATTGTTGTTCTCATCAATATAATATGCTTGGCCTGTTTCTTTCTATTTTGTGCTTAATCTCACATGAACTTGTCTCTAATAGATAGATCTGTTTCAAACTAATCTCAGTAGAGTAGGAAGTTGGTTGTATCTGTGTTTGTCTACAGGGCTTATCGAAGAGTTCAAGATTGGAGCTCAAATCGGACTGTGTAGAGATGAACTATGGTAAAAAGGTACTTATTTTCTCCTTCCTCCTCATACATTAGTTTATCTAGATCTAAAAAGAAGTCAGTGACCATGATAAGCATCTTCTGTCTTAGGATTTAAGAGTCTAGCTCTCAAGAGGAGATCTACCTGTCCGTAGGGAGATTTTCCTTTAATAGATTGTGAATTAATTTTTTCTGTTGTTGATGAACCTGCTTCCTTTCAATAAGAAGTAACTAATGATGCATGGAAAAGTGAAATGCACAGAGAGTATGATGCTCTCATAAAAAATGGAACTTGGAGGTTGGTGGACCCTCCATTTAGAATCAAGCCTATTAGCTACAAGTGGGTATATAAGAAAAAATATAAAGCGGATGGATTGCTTGATAAACACAAAGAAAGATTTGTAGAAAAAGGATATGCTCATAAAGAAGGTGTTGACTACATATAAACGTTTTCTTCTACTACAAAATGGGGCACTATTCGAACTTTGTTTTCTTTGGAAGCTCATAAAGGATGGAACATTCATCATATGGATGTTAAGAATCCATTCTTGAATGGAGAATTGAAATAAGATGTATATATGAATCAGTCTAAATGTTTTACTATCAAAGGTAAAGAGCATAAGGTATGTAAATTGGTAAAATATTTATATGGCTTGAAGCAAGCACCATGTGCTTGGTATGAAAAATTAACTGAGCATCTTCTGAAATTAAACTACAAACATTTCAATCTAGATGATGCAACTCTATTTGTTAAGAACGTTGGTAAATCAGTTTTATACCTAGTAGTATATGTTGATGATCTACTAATCACATGAAACAATGATGATTATATAGCATCCGTTAAGAAAGAGATAAAAAAAGGTTTTTTATATGACTAATTTGGGCTTGCTTCATTATTATTTAAGAATTGAAGTAGATCAACAACCGAAATACATTTGTATTTCTTAGAAAAAGTATATTGGATAGCTATTGAGAAAATTTGGCATGCAAGATTGTATTTTTGTTTCCACTCCGATGGAGCAGAATCTAACACTTACTTCAAATGTAGGTAACACATTTGAAAATCCAACAAAGTACAAGAAGCTTGTTGGAAGTTTAATTTATCTGACTACTACTCGTCTTGACATAACCTTTGTTGTTGGAATACTTTCCAGGTTTATGCATTAAACCTATGAAGTTCATTGGAACACAACAAAATAAGTGCTCAAATATTTAAAAGGCACTCAATCATATGGAATCAAATATTCTAATTTTTTATATTTCCATATGATTGGTTATTGACATTATGTTTTTGACGAAGATAAAGAGCATAGAGTGTCTACTTCAGGTTATTTGATGTCTCTTGGAGAAACAACGATCACTTGAAGATCACTAAAGAAAACTGTACCTATTGATTCTACAACTGAAGCCGAATATGTTGCAGGAGCTCAAGCCAAAAAATAAATCATTTGTCTTTGGAAAATACTTGATGATTTTTTGGAGAAACACATGACTTCAATGCTTCTACTTGTTGATAACACTTCTGCAATTCAATTGACCAAGAATCCCAAATTTCATGATCAAACCAATCATATCAACACCAAATATAATTTAATTCGACATCATGTTGAAATCCAAATCATTCATCTCAATCATTGTTATGGCATGCTTGATTTGGTCACATTAATTTTGAGAGTCTCAGGTTTATGAAGCAGAAAGGAATTAAAGGGCTTCCTACAATTCCAAGACAACTTTCTCAATGTGATGCATGTATTTTTGGAAAACACAGTAAACATCCTTTTCATGACTCTATGTCTCAAGATTCTACAAATCTTAGCCTTATTCATTTAGACTTATGTGGGTCTATGCATGTTCCATCCGCAAATGGAAATAAATATACGATGACTTTTATTGATGACTATAATAGGATGTGTTGGGTTTATCTATTAAAAGAAAAATATCAAGCTTTTGATACATTCATAAATTTTCATTCATGGATTAAAAATGAAACTCAACTCAATATTGGAATTTTTAGAACTCATAATGGTGGTGAACATACATCTTTAGTTTTTGAAAAATATTTGCAAAAAAATGGTATCAAACATCAGACCATTGTTCCTTTTAATCCACATCAAAATGGTGTGGCCGAACTAATGAATAAAACTTTATTGAATATGATCAGATCAATGATAGTTTTTAAGAATGTCAAATTAATGTTTTGGGGAGAGGTAGTCCTTTAGGATGTTTACATTAAGAATAGAAGTCGTTATGTTGCATTTCAAAATAAAAATCCTTATGAAATATGTCATGGCCATCTTCCAGTTGTCAACATTTAAGAGTTTTTGGTTCCACCTGTTATGCTTTCATTCTTGAACAACAAAGAAATAAATTCCGAGAAAGAATCATAAAGTGCATTTTTCTGGGATATTCTGATACTTCAAAATATTATAGAATTTACAATGAAGAAAACAAAAAAATTATTGTTTCTAGAGATGCTATATTTCTTGAGTTTGATAAAGATGAAATCACTGTTGGAAAACAACTTGATCGACTTGATCGATTTCACTCTAAAAAATTCTATCATGAATGGGATAATGAACTTCCAAATCTTGAAGGAGGGATTCATGTTCTAGATCAATCTTTGAAATTTCCTTCGAAAACATTAGTGGAAGGGGGGATTCATGTGATCAATATTTGCAATTTCCTTCAAAAACGTTAGCTGAAGGGGGGATTCATGTTCTAGATATATATTTGAAACATCCTTTGACAACATCAGCTTCTTCTTCTGGTTCTCCATTAGATAATGTAGAGAATGTGGGAGAAGAAATTTTGAATGACAACAGGGAATCATAACCTATCCTTGAATTATCTCTTGAAGTTGAGGAAAGATCACAACAATCAGTACGTAGATCAAAAAGGTCCAAGACATTTCCAAGAAAATATGATGAGTTTGTCATAGATGTTACTTCAAAATTAGGTAACAGTTTCGAGAGTTCTTTTGATTGTTAATTAATTTTTTCTGTTGTTGATGAACCCGCTTCCTTTCAATAAGCAGCAACTAATGATACATAGAAAAGTGAAATGCACAGAGAGTATGATGCTCTCATAAAAAATGGAACTTGGAGGTTGGTGGACCCTCCATTTTGAGTCAAGCCTATTGGCTATAAGTGGGTATATAAGAACAAATATAAAGTGGATGGATCTCTCTATAAACACAAAGCAAGACTTGTAGAAAAAGGATATCCTTAGAAATAAGGTGTTGACTACATAGAAACTTTTTTTTCTACTGCAAAATGGGGCACTATTCGAACTTTGTTTTATTTGGAAGCTCCGAAAGGATGAAACATTCAAAATATGGATGTTAAGACTGCATTCTTGAAAAAAGACTTGAACTAAGATGTATATATGAATTAGCCTAAAGGTTTTACAATCAAATTTCAAGAGCATAAGGTGTGTAAATTGGTAAAATCTTTATATGGCTTGAAGCAAGCACCACATGCTTCGTATGAAAAATTAATTGAGCATCTTCTGAAATTAAACTACAAACATTTCAATATAGATGATGAACTCTATTTGTTAAGGTTGGTAAATTAGTTGTATATGTAGTAGTATATGTTGATGATCTACTAATCACACGAAACAATGATGATTATATAGAATCCATTAAGAAAGATATAAAAAAGGTTGTTGATATGACTGATTTGGGTTTGCTTCATTATTATTTAGGAATTGAAGTAGATCAACAACCAAAATACATTTTTATTTCTCAGAAAAAGTATATTGGAGAGATATTGAGAAAATTTGGCATGGAGGATTGTATTTTTGTTTCCACTCCGATGGAGTAGAATCTAACACTTACTTCAAATGAAGGCAATACGTTTGAAGATCCAACAAAGTACAAGAATCTTGTTGGAAGTTTAATTTATCTTACTACTACTCATCTTGAGATAACCTTTGTTGTAGGAATATTCTAAAGTTTTAGACTTCCATATGATTAGTTATTTAGATTATGTTATTGATGGAGATAAAGAGCATGGAGTGTCTACTTCAAGTTATTTGATATCTCTTGGAGAAAAAACTATCACTTGGATATCACGAAAGCAAATTGTACTTGATTCTACAACTGAAGTTGAATATGTTGTAGCAGATCAAGCCACAAAAAAAATCATTTGGCTTCAGAGAATACTTGAAGATTTGCAGGAGAAACAAATGACTTCAACACCTCTAGTTGGTGATAAAACTTATGCAATTCAATTGACCAAGAATCCCAAATTTCATGATAAAACCAAGCATATCAACACCAAATATCATTTAATTCGACATCATGTTGAGATCCAAACCATTCACCTCAATCATTGTTCCACTTTAGAGAAAATTCTGGACATCTTTACTAAATATTTGGGTTAAGATGCACGATCTACTCGTTCAACAAGGCGTGGTGAAGGTTCTTTTGGCAAAAGCAAAGCAACCTACGACCATAACAGATGATATGACTGGGATGAGATGGAGGCGAGAGCACTAAGTGCCATACTCCTGTGTTTGGTTGATGATTTTCTATTCAATATTGTCTTGGAGAAGACAACGACCGGGTTGTGGATGAAGTTGGAAAGTCTATATATGATGAAATCCTTGACGAGCATAATCTACTTGAAGAGACAGTTGTACAGTTTGCAGATGAAAGAAGGTACAAATGTTCCTGACCATTTAAATACTTTCAATACCCTTATAGTTCAATTGACTAGTATGGAAGTTAAATTTGAAGATTAATATAAGGTTATTACACTATTGTGTTTGTTGCCTGAATCTTGGGATAATCTAGTCACCTCTATTAGCTTTATCTCAACAAAAGTTTTAGATTATGCTCTATTGTGGGAGCTTTGTTGGTTGAGGAGATGAGGAGAAAATCTAGTAAAGAAACCTCAACTTCAGAGGCAATGTTGATCAAAGGTCGAACCATAGAGAAGAATGAGAGAAGTTCTTTACGATCTAATTCAAGACAAGGAAAGGGTAAAGAAAAATGATGGTACTATGGGAAAACAGGACATCTCAAGAAAGATTGCTCGAAGAGAAAGGAATCCGAGGAAAACTTTATGACGGAAGCAAATTTGGTTGTAACAAATAATTGATAAGTTTTATTTGTTTCTAGTAATTTACAATATTAAGAAGAATGGAATTTAAATTCAGGTGCCTCCCACCACATGTGCTCACATAGAAAATGGTTCATTTCTTACCAATCTTTCGATGAGGGTGTAGTGTTTATGGGAAATGGTATTCGATTCAAAACTCTTGAGGTTGGCAATATTAGAATCATGATGTTTGATGGTATTGTTAGGGAATTAACAGATGTTAGATATGTACCTGAGCTTAAATCAAATTTAATTTCATTAGGAGTGTTGGATTCTTGTGGATATAAGTATACATGTCAAGGTGGAGCTCTCACAGTGTTGAAAGGGAATTTAGTAGTGATGAAGGCAACAAAGGTTGATAACCTTTATAAACTAGAAGGCAGTATTGAAGTAGCATATGAAGTGACACATGTATCTTCTTGTTTATGGAAGAACCATCAAGGTCATAAGATCAAGAAAGAATTGCAACAACTGGTAAATGGTAAATCATTTTTCGACTTAAAATCTTTGTTTCTGAATTCCTATTTGTTTTATATCTCTGCAAGTTATGATGATGGTATAAAGGGATGTTGTGTGTGGGATCCTACTTCTCATAAGGTCATCATTGGAAGAGATATAGTATGTATGGAACAACCAAAAGGGTTGATTCAACACTGCAACGGTAAATTTTTTTGCATGCTAGGTAATTCATTGTATGGCCTATTGGTACCCTAACAAATATACAAGATGTTTGAATCCTTCATAGTGAGTCAGAATTTTTCAAAAGGTAGGAATGACTATATGGTTTATAGTACATTCACAGTCTCGATGTTCTTTTCTAATAATATGCTCGATGCAAGCCAAAGCATGGATAAAATCAGTAAGAAAATGACTCGGGTGGATCAAGGAGCATTCAAAACAAATTAAGGGAATAGAAGTACACAGAAATGGTTATGGTAAGTTGTGTTTGGAGTTTAGTATGAACATTATAAAACCAATTTTTATCCCTCTTGCTTTCCATTATAAGTTTTCTTCAAGTATAAGGTCTGTCTATAAAGAAGAAAAGGTTATGTCTCATGTAAGTTCAGTAGAAGGTCTGTTGTATGCGATGAAATGGTTAAGACCAGATGTTTCACATGCTAATGATGTTGTCAGATACGTGACAGATTGAGGTGCTGCAGTGAAATGGGTGCTTCAGCATTTGAGAAGAACAAATGTCACCTATAATGGTTACACTAAGATGGTATCTCATAAATGTAATGTATATTTTATAGGTGTTTTGGACAGGAGAATACCTATCACTAAATATGTCTCACAATACAGTTGTGGAAGACATGTTGGAGGTGGAGTGATCCCTGAGGAAATCCAAACTCGTGTGAGTCACACATGCAATATCATGAAACCAGATTTATTAGAGAAGTTGTAGTGGTGCTTGGCTTGTCTTGGTTTTTAGAAAAGGTGATGAACAAAAAGAAGGAGCAAGGTATCAGGTTAATTGTTGTCAAGGTAAAGATTGCTGGGATTTGGTGACAATGAATACCTCCAAGGATGGATCTCGATCCTATTATTCTGCGTTGGTTACAACTAAATAGACCAGGTTAGAATATGGATAGGGATTGCATTTAATATTGAATGTACAAATTCATGTAAGCCCATAGAGGCAAAAATGAATGTGAGAGACTGAGTGTGTGAGAGACTTGCAAATCTGATGTAATCTCCATAATCCGAATAATAAGACAATTGATGCCTATGCTTGGTGGATGTAGCCCAACTTTTGGGTGAACCACGAAATCCCTGTGTCTATTATCTGTGTGTGATTGTTAATTATCATTGAGAATTGTGTTTTCCGCATTAACAATTCTAACAATCTCCAGTGTGTTCTCTGTATCGCCATGCTTGTTGACAAGCTCACGCATAAGGTATTGTTTGGTTGTATCATCCCTTATTACCACACCCTCAGCTTAAATTGTTGTATCATCACTTATTACCACACCCTCAACCAGAATTGCAATGGATAAGGGTTTGGGTATGATGATCTGCTATTGGCTTTGTCTAATTGTTAAAACTTGAGAGAGAAACAATGGAAGAATATTCTTGAAATGCAATTATCAATGTTTAAATTGATCTAGTTTTCCAAGTTGGGAACAAATTCAACAAAACCATTAGTTTGCAGTCCACACAAAAAGTACTCACACCAGCAATCACTTTCACACACAGGAGGAAACGATACTCTCAACTTACTCGACGAAGGAAATAACCCAGAACCCTTAGCTCTCATACCAACTTAGAAAATACAATTGCACACAAAACTTGTTTTCCATTATGTATATGGACAGTATAAATATATTTACATTCTTGTTGTGAGATCCAACTAAAGTTGGATATAGTAGTTGAGAGAATCTCTCAACCACCACACAAGATTCCAAACCAATCACTAAGTGGTTGAGAGAATCTCTCAACAACYACAACAAACCACAAAAGACTCCAGACCAATCACTAATGTAAGCATTACTTCCAACAGTATAGACTTGTTCCAGCGCCCTAGCAACCAATATTTAGCCTCCATCTGGACTCCGATCAAGCAAGCAGTCTACCAACAGTATAAGGATATAGAGCCCACTTTTCTGGAGAAAACTTTGTTGAGGGATTAAAGTCAAATCCATATTACTAGTTATTATCTTAGTATGAATGTCTGCATCGATGTAGCCAATTAACAAGTGTTGACACAAAGCAGTGTCGTTAAGATTATTTTGGATGTTTGCTGTAATTATTATAACAGAACGGGTGATCTGAGGATCTGTCGTGGGGATGTCAAGGTACATCTATACATATAGTAATACTATTTGCTGGATTTGAATTGGACAAATTGTCTTTTTAACTTGAGATTCAACAATATTATAAAAATTTGGCAACCCCATTCGTCAAAAAGAGACGGTTTCCAATCGTCCTCACAACAGAGGTTGTTTTCGAGAGTTGCGTGTGGAAATACTCTTAGAAACATTAATTTATATGAAATTCATCTTCACAATGTACATTTGACGATAAAAACAATTTTTATCATACGCATGAGGACTCCGCATGTTCATCACTGCTCCATCGGCTTTCATTATCTTTAACCATTGATGACATTGGCGGCGGTCGATTCCTCCTCGCAGCATGAGCACGTTACCCATTCTATATATGTGTGCATAAAAGTCTTATGATGTTAAAGTGTCGTAAAAGATAATATGATTTGAACGCCATGGATTTTCTGAAAGATGTTTATAAATCTCCAAGCTCGTTGTGGGGTTCAGCTATGGTATCCAGACTTGGCGTCCATGGCGACCAGGCCCACTGACGAGTGGCACTTTGAATTAAGAGAGTAACGACGACATTTTTTTATCATACGCATGTTCATCACTATTCCATCGGCTTTCATTATCTTTATCCATTGATGACTTTCATTATCTTTATCCATTGATGACATTAACGGCGGTCAATTCCTTCTCACAGCATTAGCACGTTACCCATTCTATATATGTGTGCGCTCGTGCGTGCACATATGTCTTTAGTGATATATATATATAGAAGTTATAGCCTGGTAAGAGATAATGACTTTAAGTCCATGGCTGCTATACGGAACATATAGAGAGCGAGCATGAAACGTAAGCATCCTCGCACTTTGGTTGTTGTTGTTGGAGTTTATGAATTCCTGTAGGTGAGCAAGCCCGCATGTCTGTGAACGTGGAAAATTGATACGGAGTGAATCCTTTCTTCGAGCCCGCCCTTGACGTCACGATGAAATTACAAATTAGATTTTGGTGACGTGGCATGCTGAATCTTTTCATGGAGTTCTTTTTCACATTAGATAATTTAGGGTTTGGTAACGTGGAGTTCTCTTCTTAGTAGACACTACCAAATATTGACACCATCTCAACGCTTTAAGTAATGTGATTGGAGACTTGACCCTGAACGAGTGATAACCGTATCAACAACGCTCGACTTTAACCGAACAAACAAATATTCTAGCTCGCATATTCACTTATTAACCACCCTTTTGTGCGCATCAGAAGCACTTTATCAAACATAGTGAAACACAGATATAAAA
>JASDQU010243436.1:11782-22629 GCA_032191745.1 Picea mariana | reverse complement strand
CTTTCTCTAGAATCAAAGCTTTGATACTTGAATTGTTCCCCCCTTCACCTTGGAAATAACTTCAATATATAGGCTTGAGAGGCACAACCACCATGAGAAAATGAAGGATATGGTTGAGGATATGACTCTTTAAGTTGGGATTAGATCCTAGGATAGATCCTAGAGGGTAGTATTCAATGATAACAAACCTCATCCTAAGAGAGATGGCCCTTAGGAAAAGGTGGGAGATCCCTTGATTTCCTCTAACAATATTGGCACCCCCCAAAGTGAGAGGAAGAGCGCCATCCTATAAATTGGAAATCCCCTAACATGATAAGGGGGTGCCAACCAATGAAGTGGCACTCCCCCAACATTCCTAGGGGGGCACAACCATTCATAAATGCACAAAAAATGGTTGATTTTTGAAGAAAAAGGTGTGTTTTTTTCCTTGAAATGATTGGTTTCTTCCTCCAATATGAGTTAGGAGTCATGGAAAATGTATTTCATGGTGTCAATGGGTTTGAACACTTGGAAATATGAATGCAGGTAAGGTACATATGTCACTTGCGATAATGCATGCAACACTTAACAAGGGGCATATGTCACTTTGCGACACTTGCGACAGTTAGGGTGTGAAACTCAAGTGTGACATTTTGATGTGTAATATATGCCCCCTAAATTTTGAGGTCATAAGAGAAATTGATAGCCTAAACACTTTAAAAATTATTTAATGCAATGGTTTTGGAGTAGTAGAACCTAATAGAAGCTGCAAACAATCATCAGTCAATATATAAATGTGTTCCATTTCTAAGGAATACATACCTATGCTTAGAATAAGATATGACTAAAAGCATGGCCACCGACCAATACAATGTGGATCCATGAAAATAATGACTATGCATATGGTTGTTATACCCCTAAAATTCCCTACTCGTTCATACATAGAATTGACCTTCCTACTTGCATAATTTGTCAAATCACTGCTGAGGAACTCTATTTAAAAAACCATTTTTTTTGGAGCATGTACGTGCCCTGCTGCAGTACTTCCTGTGTACATATGCATGTTGCATGCTAAATAACTAGAGTACATATGCTTTATGCACACTAAACATCTCGCGTATACCTCCAAAAGTTGCAAAAAATAAAAAGTTGTAAGGAATTCGGTGGAATTAATGGGCTATTGGAGGTTTCCCAACCAATTCACCCTCTGTATCCCACCCCCCAACCGAATAGCTATAATTTTGTCATATAAAAGGAGGTCTTGGGGTCTCATTCCAAAATAAAGCATTACAATGGTGAAACTCTACCCAAATTCCCTTTCCTTCCTTGCCCAATCATTTGCAGCATTTTGTGAGTTATTGCCTCAACATTTCCTCTCTAGCCCCTTTTCTCCGATACAATCCATTCCCTTCCCTTGAGGTGATCAATAGATTGTGAGAGAAGGAATTTAGAAGGTGCACTTGGAGCATTTTCAAGAGGAGCCCAGACCAGTTTCACAGAGTGTTGACCTGCAAAGGTTGTAATTTCTGATCTTTGAGTATTGAATAAAAGAATCTCCTTTCTCTGTCCCAAATGATGGTTTTTATGTATTTTCTTTGATTTATACATAACAATTTATATATAACCCTAATTGATGAATAGAAATAGAATTTTTGTAGCCGTGGTTTCCTAGTTGTGGATGCAGGTTAGATTTGGGAGGAGACTTGTAGCCTTGGGAGCTACAAAGCTTGAGGAGGTTAGCACTAAACGTTGGATAAAAGGTACAATTTTTGACTTACTCTTTCATTGCTTTCTATTTAACTATTTTGGAATGTTTGGGGTAGTGTAGAAATTAGATTGACTTTTAGGGAGTCATTTGATATGTCTATATTTATAACTCTAGAATAGTTATAGGAGGATTTTCCCGCTAGCAGAATTGGTGAATCCACTGGGGAATCTCTCTATGGTTTTAGAAGGAGGATTTTTTGGTTTTTAATTGGCTTCTTGATTGCCTTTTGAGTTCTAGTCAATTTCACTAAGTCTTTTAAGGGTCCCTGGTCACCTGGAAGGTGCCTACCAGTTTTTCCTGCCCTGTTAGTCTACCTAGTCTTTTTATTTTTGAAAAGTCTCAAAGGTGTATGCGCCTTTTTTTGGGTTAGACCACATACATACACGCTCTGCACAATAGACAAGCCACGTACATATGCAGGATGTTGATGCAATAGCCCATGTCTTTGTGTCTTGAAAGCATTTAAAAAAAAAAGAGAGTTCTATCTATTTTCTGATAAAAGTTTGGGCTTATCGGGACTTTCTTAAACCTGTTAGAGTCTTTGTCTTTGGACATAGGTTGGGTTAAAGTTTCGGTGAACTTGTTCCTTAGTTTTATTTTGTTTTCCCTAAAGGTTTAGAGAGAAATTTCAAGTTTTAGATCCTCCTTTTGGTTTCTTGTTTGAATCACTATGTTTACATAGTTGTCTTAGGTTCTTTATCAATATTGGTTTCAATTTTCTCTTTGTTCCCATTTCTTTCTTTGAAAAATGAAGAAAAAAAAAATTTACTTCAGTTTTTCTTGTTAAAGCAGTTCGAAAAATAAAATAAAAATTTATTTTCTTGCATTTAGTTTGGTAAAGTAGTCAAGGTTGTTATTTGCAGAAGAAAAAGAGTCTTCGTTTCAAAGTTATTTTTGATTTCTTGAAATACAAGTAGTTTTTCTTAGTTAAACGAAAGAACTTTTTAGGAAAAATTTAATTACAAGAGCTTGAAACATTGTTTAGAAAAGTTGAATTTGACAAAGAGTTTTAAAATCTTTTCTTTAAGTTTGAAGTATCTTTTTTCTTTCAAATTCTTTAAAGTTCTCTTCCTTATTCGTCTCTTCATAACACTATCAGTTGCACGAGCGCACCCTTTGCGCAAATCAAGACTTAAAATTAACGCTTAACTTAAAATATATTAGACTTTATGTTTGTGGGGTTCACCGATTAGTTTAAGGTTTTAGGGCCTTGAATTAGGTGTGAAGAGGAAACTCTTCAAGACCATTTAAAAAAAAAACATTGGATTTTGAGATAGGGAGTGTCTTAATTCCAGCGTCGTAAGAGTTACTCAGGACCCCCCTGTAAAAAAGGGGATAAACTCGAGGTTGTGTGAGGAAAGGTAGATGAGATAACCCCTTTGAAGATGGGAACAATACGGATCGCATTTTCCTACGGAGCTTCATGGACCTCGAACCCGTTCGAGATCCTTAGTTGTATTTTGAACCAATTTGTTTTGGAACCCTTGAAGGGATTCAAACTTGTTATCCTACTCATTAGGATCTTCCCAACTATCAACTGTAACCTCTTGGTGACTGACTGCGAGATGGAAACCTAATTTCCCATATTTTATGTACTTACACATGTGACTGCGGGGGTATATTCTGGTACCTAGGGTGGACATCATATCACGCATCATAGAGGACACTCGGAGGGTGATTCCATGTGTGAGTTTCAATTGCACCGATTAGTTTCTCTACTGTCAATTGGCATAACCATCCTTCCTAGTAGTTAGTCAACTGGTTTATTTATCTTTAGGAAAAATTTTAGGGTGTGCTTTGTGTTCCACGCTAGTCAAGCCTTACTGTTTCATTTGATCATTTAAAAAAGTGGAATATCAACAAATCCACCGGTTGCGAAGGCTTTAGGGCATGTCACCAATTATTTTGGAGTCACCTCTGCCACCATTGAGGAGAATAATTTATAAATAAGGATCATTTAAAGTGATCGAGCCACATGAAACTATGCCTGAGCCTACTCCGAGGGGAGACTTTCTGACACTAAAGGAATCCATCATTTCTTGCCTTGAGAATGAAGGTTTCACGCCAAAAAATCCTTCGATTACCAACTTGTCGGCATTGATTTTAATTCATATTGTCCCTCCCAAGGTGACATCTTATAAGCGTTAGTTAGTTCAATGATAAATAATGGAAGCGAATGTTGCTACTTTGTCCAGGAGTCCCCATACTCCCATTATGACTACTACTAGAGGCAACATCCTACCTCCTCACAAACCTTCATGAGTCAAGACCTTAGTTGTCCCAACTCCCATGAATTCAGGCAGTGGTATGATACCTTTAATGACTTCAAGAACTATTTTGTTTACTCAAAATGGGATAGGTGCTGCCTTCTCATATGGGATGCCTGAATTTCATACGAATTTGGTTGTTACTTATTCTACCTTATCTGCCATGGGTCGGGGGAAGGGAGCTCCAATGCTCCCTTACAAGGGTCAACTGCAGGAACTACTGCTCCTTTTAATGATATTCATTACGTTGGGGGTCATATATCTCCTCTGTACCCTTCTCTCATCGATGCTTCTCAGCAGCCAATCGAGCCTAATGCTAATTATAGCTTGTTTAGTGGAGGTCGTTTAGGACCTTGATCTTATACAATGTCCGTGGGATCTATTCCATTCTCTTTGTTTGGTGCGTTTGGGAAAAATGATTTTTCTTTGACCTCTTTATCGATTGGGGAAAACCCCATCTTTGGTCAATATAACCCGGTGCAAGGTACTATTCCTTCACAGGGAGTGATGACTGGAGTATGATCCACACAAGGGCTTTGGAATCCTTGGAATTCATCATTACCCTCGCAAGGGATGTCGATCGAGGGTAACCCCTTCCATACTCAATGGAGCTTTGGGAAAGGTTATGTACGTACTCCAAGAGGATTGGCTGGGGGAATCCCCTACCAACGTCCTTGGAAAAAAAATAGAGGGAGAAATCTCTGCATAGGCTATGTCATCCAATTTCGGGAGTCAATCGATGAAGCTTCAATGGATGCAATTTAGTTTTTCTATTCAAGGCCACGATTTCTACCAAAACCATGGCTCATAGTCCATATTTTCCTAGAAACCTGGTTCTAGTCAAAATATAGGGCCCTCTTTTCTTGTAAATAATCCACAACCAAAACTACCATTTCTGGAAACACTGCATTTTCCATACTTGTCGAGATTATTGAATGACCCAATTTGTCATGATCCGCATTGTCCCCCCATGCCGATTAAGTTTCCTTAGGATATTCTAAAATTTGAGGGCAATGCTATCGAAGATCCAGGTGATCATGTGACTAATTTTCACTTATGGTGCTCGTCAAACTCGTTAAAATATGACTCCATTTAGTTGCGCCTTTTTCAACACACTCTTATAAGGGGTGCCACAAAGTGGTATATTGATCTTGATGACTCGAGGTACTCTTACTTTAATGACTTGGAGATGGTCTTCTTGCACCATTTCCAATTACCCTCGAGATACGATGTTGGCACCGAATTGTCGGACAACCTCGAGCAAACCAAGGCTGACCATATCTCTAATCATATCCGATAATGGCAGTGAAGAAATAGCTTGATTATGGTCAAGGTCCCTCCCACTTTTTTTCTTGAGTGGTTCTTGAAGTCTTTGGTTCCTTGGATATCCAAAGACGTAGCAACATCTGGGGTGTTTTCAGAACAGCAGGCTATTATGAGAGCCTAACATATAGAACTAATCTACTCTTAGTCTTGAATTCTCTACAAGATCTTAATAGATGTGCCATGGTCTACTATTGATAAGTCCCAAAAAAAGTATGGGCTAATGGAATTATGCGCTCAACACAAAGAAATTTCATAGATATGTTGTCAAATCAGTTGCAACAAATGTCGATACAAAATACTGTGGCCAACCAAAATCCTAGTTCGGTTGTCCCCGCTACCCAGACATTGGATGTACATAGTGTGCAGTTGTCGAATTCCAATACTAACTAGCAGATCGTGGGAAAGAAGAAACAACGAAATAAGAAGGGTAAAGGGGATAAAAAGGCTTCCAACAATGTTGGTGGGGGGGGAATTGTGAAGAAGAAGTTGAATTATCTGTGTAATATTTGCAGATAAGACCACGTGACTCACCTATGCTCTCGAATTGTAGAAACCAAGAAGCTACTAGCGTAGCAACAAACTATTGTGTTGAAAAAAAAATTTCCATAGGGGAAAAATATGGCTCAGGATTTCACATCCACAAGCACAACAGGGGGCAATCATAGACCCCCCACACCTACTACTATCAACCAAGGATGATTTTAGGGGCTAAATTTCTCTCATGGGCTAATTTTCCATGGTTTTTCCCAAAAACAAATTCGCTATTCTAAAAATGATTCACCCAAATTATATAGGATAAAATTATTTTAACTTAAAAATCACCAAAATTTTATATAGACTATATAAAATCGTTAGAAATTTGAATATTTTTACAAAAATATTGCCAAACATGTATAGTTGGAATATGAAGGATTAATAAGATTCGCCAAGGTTTCTACATTTAAAAATAAATTTCCATCCTTAAAATCATCCCTGCTATCAACCCATCTGCGAAAATTTATATGATGAACATTGATGCTCATTTATCAACCAGAACTTGTGACTATGGAATGCCAAAATATTTTGAGAAGGGAAAGGATGCCACTAACCCATCGAATCCTTTGCAAATTGAGAAGGAAATGGGAAAAACAATGACTCGCATCCCTAAAGGTGCATTCAAAAAGGCTTCCCATAATCCAAACGTGAGGTTTGCTCAGAACTACTCCATCGTGGAGGATCTAGAACAGACCCCTTATACGATGTCTACTATGGAGGTTCTCCAGACCATTGGCCAACCTAAGTTGTCTCAGTTACCTACATTGCCTATGAATTTTTACAGTCGGTCGTTTAGACCACACATAATAATTCCTTCCTTCCCCATGTAGTTAGGGGGTAAAACTATGTGTTTCTAAGTTTAAGTGGTCTATGTGCCTCTTGACTACAATCTGTTGTTAGGACAGAGTTGGACTTATGTGATGCATGCGGTGGCTGCCACGATTTTTTGGATCTTGTGCTTTCTTCATGAGGAATGAATTGTGGCCATCAACCAGTTTTCCTTCTCTCATCCCAACCCTTCATCGGGAGCTTCTACAATCCCGATGATTGATAACCCACATCCTGACGCTTTCAACTTAGGTTTCGGTTTGTTTTCGTTGTTTATGGGAATTTTTGATTACCCACCACCTTCAAACAATGTAAAGTTTATATCGGTTTTTCCTGACCACCCAAGTCCTGCAATATTTTAAGTGTCATCTTTTAAAACGAGCTACTTTAACGACCCGTGTACTTTAACTTCCCCATTGGCATCGATGGAAGGGATAGGGAAATTCGGCATGGCCATGCCCTTATCCGTGGAAGAGGTTTTGTACAATATTGTAGAGCAAACCTTGAAAACCCTAATCTGGCTCCCTCAAATGAGTTAGATCCAGTTATCAAGCCTATTTGGGCTCAAAATTATCTTGCCTCTCAAGATCCTTTAGACTCATTCTTTCCCTCTGAGGAGGCGATTCTCGAGGAAATGAATGGTCATGAAAGACCTTGGGATGATATCCATCATAGATCTTACTTTATTCCCAAGCTTAGGAGAATAGAGGCGGGAGAGTTTGTTTTGACCATGAATGTAGATAACCCTTGTCTTATCAATCCTCTGGCTACTCATGGAGTTTACTTCAAGGCTAACATGGACAGTATTTCTATAATGATTTTATCAATATATCTAGAACCCCTGGCGTCATGGAGAATGTTTTTGTCAAAGCGGATTTACCCCCTGAAGAGATTCAAATTTACACCGATTTATTCAAGGAGTTCCATGATGTTTTTGGCTGGTCTTATGAGGAGATTCCAGGAATTGACCCATGAATTGTTGAACACGAAATCAAAACTTATCCTGATGGCAAACTGGTCCAACAAAAGCTTCATCTGGTAAATCTTTTAAAAGCAACAACAATCAAGGAAGAAGTAGTGAAAATGCTCAAAGTTGGTTTTATATCCCTCATACAATTGACAGAATGGGTTTCAAACCCAGTTCCTTTCAACAAGAAATAGGGCACGATTCACATTTGTATGTATTTCTGCGATTTAAATAAGGCTTGCTTGAAAGACAATTTTCCAACCTCATTTATTGATCAGATTGTTGATCAATGTGTGGGTTGTGGATTCTTTTCTTTCATGGACTCGTTTTTAGGATACAATTAGATTCAAATCAAACCCAAGGACCAACACAAAACATACTTTATTTTTCCTTGGGGTACCTTCGTGTATTGAAACATGACTTTTTTTCTGAAGAATGTTGGAGCTACCTTTCAGTGGGCCATGTCATTCTCCTTTCATGACCTAAAAAACATATTCGATGTGTACCTAGATGATATAGCATCATTTTCTTGCAAGAGACCTGATCATTTCTCCCATATACAACTAATCTTTCAGCGATGTCACTACTATCAGATTCGCTTGAATCCTAACAAGTGCATTTTTTGCGTGACATTAGGTTGTATTTTAGGTTTCATTGTGTCGAAAACAGGGATCATGGTCGATCCTCTCAATGTTGAGGTGATAGTTCAATTTACTCCCCCATTCACAATACCCCATCTTCAGAGCTTACAGGGGAAAGCGAATTTGCATCGGCGTTTTCTTCCCAATTATGTCGAGATCACTAAAGGATTCATGCGTCTTTTGAAAAACAGGGTCCCATTATGTTGTAATGAAGCTAATCAATTCTCTTTTGAATCATTTAAATGCACCCTGATGTTGATACAAGTGGATATCGGTAGCGACCCACATTTTCTAACTGGCTCAAAACAGTTTTCTGGCAATTTTGGTAATTTACTATTTTTAGCAATTTTTAACTTCTGGGGCCATTTTGAGGGACTAAATGAAAGTTTTTTGGGATAGATATTCTCAATTATATCCAAATGTATCTAATTGATCTCCCTAAATTAATCTCCTCGATGATACCTTTCCAACGAGATATCGTGCGCCCCAAACAAAGATCATATGCCAAAGTTACACCCTTGAGAAGTTGATACACCAAACTACCAAAAATGCGGTCCACACAATTGTTGGATTTTCATCTTTCAGGGTTAGGGTTTTGTATTTTATTTATGATAAAAATTCCTTTGGAGCCTCATTTTAAATCATCTTCTCATGGATGCGAGTAGACATCACATCTCTTCTCAGAGATAAGATGCCACCATTCTAGAAAGTCTTTCACTTTGTACTTTACAATCTTTGTACATTTTCACTCATTAATAGAAAATTGTGTATTACTGTATATCTGTGTTTATGGTTTCATATTTGATACATTTTTTTTATAATATTGGATATCTGATTTATCTGTGTACATTTATTTATTATATCTCCGCTCTCATTTCATGCCAAAAATAATCTGGATTAGTGGTATCAGAGAAGGTTGTTCTTGATCATTTTTCAGTGCATGTCCCCGACAAGGTCTGAGTATAGAAAGTTGGGTCTCAAGATTGTATCTCTTTAGTACAATCACTCTTGCACGCCCAACAAACCCTCCATAGAAGAAGAAAATAAAAACAATGGAGCAGGTGATTTTATCAATCTGTTGCTTGAGCAAGCTCTCACGCGACAGAGGGACGAAATGATGGAGAATTTTTCCCACATCCTTTAATGTCTACCGGTAGAAACAGGTGCATATTCATCAAAAAAAAACTTTGGAAGCACCTCTCATTTCAAGGTACAAGTTAATTTTGATATTCCTGTATTTGAAGATTAGATAGATGCGGATGCTCTAGACAAATGGTTAAATCTACTAGAAGGTTATTTCTCCTTTCACTATTTTTCTAATAGGGAAAAGATCACCTTCGCTCTCTTTAAATTACTCCCCCATGTCAAACATTGGTGGGAAACTTACTGGGAGAAAAATTCCACAGAAGATTCTATAATATATGGGGTCGATCCCACTTGGGATTTGTTTGTGGACATGGTAAAGGTACAATATTACCCTGTTGGAAACTATGACGACCAGTATATGAGACAGACCACACTGTGGAAAGAGAGGGGCCAAGCAGTTCCAAAGTTCAACAATAGCTTCCATACCTTGGGCACCAAGCTAGGTATCAAAGACTCTAAATGACATTTGGTTCTGAAATATTGTGGGGATCTACAGAGCTACATCCAAAATAAAATGGATTTTCTGGACATCTCATCACTTGGTGTTGCTTATCGATATGTTGTTAAAATAGAGCAGAAATTTAAGCACCAAAACAAACGGGAGTTTGGTTCTGCAAATCTGCAACAACAAAAGTATGATAAAGACGACCCTAACAAATATTCTCTTGAAAACCAGTCCAAGCCATAGGAAAATAAGGGTCACGGGAAGACAAAGAAGGACATCGAAAAATGGTGTGATTTCCACAAAAGCCCCTGGCACAACACTGATGAATGTCGCTCAAAACAGTCTTTGGTGGCCAAGATCAAAGACAAGGAGTCAAACCCTGATATAGAATATGATTATGAAAATAATGGTAAAAGACAGATCATCGATGCAGGCCCCACTGCTATTGTCGTGACCACAACAATTCAACTAGAAGAACCAATAGATCCTAAAGAGGGCGAGTGCATTTTTCATTCACATATGTGGGTGAAGGGGACACCGTTGCATTTTATTTTTGATAGCGGAAGCCAAAATAACCTCATCTCAACAGAGGTCATCAAACAGTTGGGATTGTCAACAACACCACACCCGCATCCATACAACATTGGGTGGCTTCACAAGGGATGAGATATTCGTGTTAGCCAACAGTGTCGATTGTCATATGACATCCAACCCTTCAAGGATGAGGTATTATATGAAGTTTCCCCGCTCTATGTCTATGATGTTCTCTTGGGCTGGCCGTATATGTGGAAGTGCCATGTTATCTGTGAGAATCGACCCCGTAGTGTCATTGTTACTCTAGGGGATCATCTCTACAGGATACCAGGGGTAGTTCCAACTATTTTCCAACTGATCCAGGTGGATATCGGTGTTGAAAAGTCAACAAGAAACATGTGTCTAATTTAGT
>JASDQU010243436.1:0-11732 GCA_032191745.1 Picea mariana | reverse complement strand
TAAATTGGAAATCCCCTAACATGATAAGGGGGTGCCAACCCATGAAGTGGCACTCCCCCAACATTCCTAGGGGGGCACAACCATTCATAAATGCACAAAAAATGGTTGATTTTTGAAGAAAAAGGTGTGTTTTTTTCCTTGAAATGATTGGTTTCTTCCTCCAATATGAGTTAGGGGTCATGGAAAATGTATTTCATGGTGTCAATGGGTTTCAACACTTGGAAAATTGAATGCAGGTAAGGTACATATGTCACTTGCGATAATGCATGCAACACTTAACAAGGGGCATATGTCACTTTGCGACACTTGCGACAATTAGGGTGTGAAACTCAAGTGTGACATTTTGATGTGTAATATATGTCCCCTAAATTTTGAGGTCATAAGAGAAATTGATAGCCTAAACACTTTAAAAATTCTTTAATGCAATGGTTTTGGAGTAGTAGAACCTAATAGAAGCTGCAAACAATCATCAGTCAATATACAAATGTGTTCCATTTCTAAGGAATACATACCTATGCTTAGAATAAGATATGACAAAAATCGTGGCCACCGACCAATACAATGTGGATCCATGAAAATAATGACTATGCATATGGTTGTTATACCCCTAAAATTCCCTACTCATTCATACATAGAATTGACCTTCCTACTTGCATAATTTTTCAAATCACTGCTGAGGAACTCTATTTAAAAAACCATTTTTTTTGGAGCATGTACGTGCCCTGCTGCAGTACTTCCCATGTACATATGCATGTTGCATGCTAAATAACTAGAGTACATATGCTTTATGCACACTAAACATCTCGCGTATACCTCCAAAAGTTGCAAAAAATAAAAAATTGTAAGGAATTCGGTGGAATTAATGGGCTATTGGAGGTTTCCCAACCAATTCACCCTCTGTATCCCACCCCCCAACCGAATAGCTATAATTTTGTCATATAAAAGGAGGTCTTGGGGTATCATTCCAAAATAAAGCATTACAATGGTGAAACTCTACCCAAATTCCCTTTCCTTCCTTGCCCAATCATTTGCAGCGTTTTGTGAGTTATTGCCTCAACATTTCCTCTCTAGCCCCTTTTCTCCGATACAATCCATTCCATTCCCTTGAGGTGATCAATAGATTGTGAGAGAAGGAATTTAGAAGGCGCACTTGGAGCATTTTCAAGAGGATCTCGGACCAGTTTCACAGAGCGTCGATCTGCAAAGGTTGTAATTTATGATCTTTGAGTATTGAATAAAAGAATCTCCTTTCTCTGTCCCAAATGATGGTTTTTATGTATTTTCTTTGATTTATACATAACAATTTATATATAACCCTAATTGATGAATAGAAATAGAATTTTTGTAGCCTTGGTTTCCTAGTTGTGGATGCAGGTTAGATTTGGGAGGAGACTTGTAGCCTTGGGAGCTACAAAGCTTGAGGAGGTTAGCAATAAACGTTGGATAAAAGGTACAGTTTCTGACTTACTCTTTCATTGCTTTCTATTTAACTATTTTGGAATGTTTGGGGTAGTGTAGAAATTAGATTGAATTTTAGGGAGTCATTTGATCTGTCTGTATTTATAACTCTAGAATAGTTATAGGGGGATTTTCCCGCTAGCAGAATTGGTGAATCCACTGGGGAATCTCTCTGTGGTTTTAGAGGGAGGATTTTTTGGTTTTTAATTGGCTTCTTGATTTCCTTTTGAACTTTAGTCAATTTCACTAAGTCTTTTAAGGGTCCCTGGTCACCTGGAAGGTGCCTACCAGTTTTTCCTGCCCTGTTAGTCTGCCTAGTCTTTTTATTTTTGAAAAGTCTCAGAGGTGTATGCGCCTTTTTTTGGGTTAGACCACATACATACACGCTCTGCACAATAGACAAGCCACGTACATATGCAGGATGCTGATGCAATAGCCCATGTCTTTGTGTCTTGAAAGCATTTTAAAAAAAAAGAGAGTTCTATCTATTTTCTGATAAAAGTTTGGGCTTATCGGGACTTTCTTAAACCTGTTAGAGTCTTTGTCTTTGGCCACAGGTTGGGTTAAAGTTTCGGTGAACTTGTTCCTTAGTTTTATTTTGTTTTCCCTAAAGGTTTAGAGAGAAATTTAAAGTTTTAGATCCTCCTTTTGGTTTCTTGGTTGAATCACTGTGTTTACATAGTTGTCTTAGGTTCTTTATCAATATTGGTTTCAATTTTCTCTTTGTTCCCATCTCTTTCTTTGAAAAATGAAGAAAAAAAAATTTACTTCAGTTTTTCTTGTTAAAGCAGTTTGAAAAATAAAATAAAAATTTATTTTCTTACATTTAGTTTGGTAAAGTAGTCAAGGTTGTTATTTGAAGAAGAAAAAGAGTCTTCGTTTCAAAGTTATTTTTGATTTCTTGAAATACAAGTAGTTTTTCTTAGTTAAACGAAAGAACTTTTTAGGAAAATTTTAATTACAAGAGCTTGAAACATTGTTTAGAAAAGTTGAATTTGAAAAAGAGTTTTACAAGCTTTGCTTTAAGTTTGAAGTGTCTTTTTTCTTTCAAATTCTTTAAAGTTCTCTTCCTTATTCGTCTCTTCATAACACTATCAGTTGCACGAGCGCATCCTTTGTGCAAATCAAGCCTTAAAATTAATGCTTAACTTAAAATATATTAGACTTTATGTTTGTGGGGTTCACCGATTAGTTTAAGGTTTTAGGGCCTTGAATTAGGTGTGAAGAGGAAACTCTTCAAGGCCATTTAAAAAAAAACATTGGAGTTTGAGATAGGGAGTGTCTTAATTCTAGCGTCATAAGAGTTACTCAAGATCCCCCTATAAAAAAGGGGATAAACTCGAGGTTGTGTGAGGAAAGGTAGATGAGATAACCCCTTTGAAGATGGGAACAATACCGATCACATTTTCCTACGGAGCTTCATGGACCTCGAACCCATTCGAGATCCTTAGTTGTCTTTTGAACCAATTTGTTTTGGAACCCTTGAAGGGATTCAAACTTGTTATCCTACTCATTAGGATCTGCCCAACTATCAACTGTAACCTCTTGGTGACTGACTGCGAGATGGAAACCTAATTTCCCATATTTTATGTACTTACACATGTGACTGCGGGGGTATATTCTGGTACCTAGGGTGGACATCATATCACGCATCATAGAGGACACCCGGAGGGTGATTCCATGTGTGAGTTTCAATTGCACCGATTAGTTTCTCTACTGTCAATTGGCATAACCATCCTTCCTAGTAGTTAGTCAACTGGTTTATTTAACTTTAGGAAAAAGTTTAGGGTGTGCTTTGTGTTCCACGCTAGTCAAGCCTTACTGTTTCATTTGATCATTTGAAAAAGTGGAATATCAACAAATCCACCGGTCGCGAAGGCTTTAGGTCATGTCACCAATTATTTTGGAGTCACCTTTGCCACCATTGAGGAGAAGACTTTATAAATAAGGATCATTTAAAGCGATCGAGCCACATGAAACTATGCCCGAGCCTACTCCGAGGGGAGACTTTCCGACACTAAAGGAATCCATCATTTCTTGCCTTGAGAATGAAGGTTTCACGCCAAAAAATCCTTCGATTACCAACTTGTTGGCATTGATTTTAATTCAGATTGTCCCTCCCAAGGTGACATCTTATAAGCGTTAGTTAGTTCAAGGATAAATAATGGAAGCGAATGTTGCTACTTTGTCCGGGAGTCCCCATACTCCCGTTACGACTACTACTGGAGGCAGCATCCTACCTCCTCACAAACCTTCATGAGTCAGGACATTAGTTGTCCCAACTCCCATGAATTTGGGTAGTGGTATGATACCTTTAATGACTTCAAGCACTATTTTGTTTACTCAGAATGGGATAGGTGCTCCCTTCTCATATGGGATGCCTGAATTTCATACGAATTTGGTTGTTACTTATTCTACCTTATCTGCCATGGGTCGGGGGAAGGGAGCTCCAATGCTCCCTTACAAGGGTCAACTGCAGGAACTACTGCTCCTTTTAATGATATTCCTTACGTTGGGGGTCATATATCTCCTCTGTACCCTTCTCTCATTGATGCTTCTCAGCAGCCAATCGGGCCTAATGCTAATTATAGCTTGTTTAGTGGAGGTCGTTTAGGACCTTGATCTTATACAATGTCTGTGGGATCTATTCCATTCTTTTTGTTTGGTGCATTTGGGAAAAATGATTTTACTTTGACCTCTTTATCGATTGGGGAAAACCCCATCTTTGGTCAATATAACCTGGTGCAAGGTACTATTACTTCACAGGGAGTGATGACTGGAGTATGCTCCACACAAGGGCTTTGGAATCCTTGGAATTCATCATTACCCTCGCAAGGGATGTCGATCGGGGGTAACCCCTTCCATACTCAATGGAGCTTTGGGAAAGGTTATGTATGTATTCCAAGAGGATTGGCTGGGGGCATCCCCTACCAATGTCCTTGGAAAAAAACAGAGGGAGCAATCTCTGCATAGGCTATGTCATCCAATTTCGGGAGTCAATCGATGAAGCTTCAATGGATGCAATTTATTTTTTCTATTCAAGGCCATGATTTCTACCAAAACCATGGCTCATAGTCCATATTTTCCTAGAAACCTGGTTCTAGTCAAAATCTAGGGCCCTCTTTTCTTGTAAATAATCCACAACCAAAAATACCATTTCTGGAAACACTGCATTTTCCATACTTGTCGAGATTATTGAATGACCCAATTTGTCATGATCCGCATTGTCCCCCCATGCCGATTAAGTTTCCTTAGGATATTCTGAAATTTGAGGGCAATCCTGTCGAAGATCCAGGTGATCATGTGACTAATTTTCACTTATGGTGCTCGTCAAACTCGTTAAAATATGACTCCATTTAGTTGCGCCTTTTTCAACACACTCTTATAAGGGGTGCCACAAAGTGGTATATTGATCTTGACAACTCGAGGTACTCTTACTTTAATGACTTGGAGATGGTCTTCTTGCACCATTTCCAATTACCCTCGAGATACAATGTTGGCACCGAATTGCCGGACAACCTCGAGCAAACCAAGGCTGACCATATCTCTAATCATATCTGATAATGGCAGTGAAGAAATAGCTTGATTAAGGTCAAGGTCCCTCCCACTTTTTTTCTTGAGTGGTTCTTGAAGTCTTTGGTTCCTTGGATATCCAAAGACGTAGCAACATCTGGGGTGTTTTCAGAACAACGGGCTAATCTAAGAGCCTAACATATAGAACTAATCTACTCTTAGTCTTGCATTCTCTACAAGATCTTACTAGATGTGCCATGGTCTACTATTGATAAGTCCAAAAAAAAGTATGGGCTAATGGCATTATGCACTCAACACAAAGAAATTCCACAGATATGTTGTCAAATCAGTTGCAACAAATGTCGATACAAAAGACTGTGGCCAACCAAAATCCTAGTTCGGTTGTCCCCGCTACCTAGACATTGGATGTACATAGTGTGCAGTTGACGAATCCCAATACTAACTAGCAGATTGTGGGAAAGAAGAAACAACGAAATAAAAAGGGTAAAGGGGATAAAAAGGCTTCCAACAATGTTGGTGGGGGGGAAATTGTGAAGAAGAAGTTGAATTATCTGTGTAATATTTTCATATAAGACCACGTGACTCACCTATGCTCTCGAATTGTAGAAACCAAGAAGCTACTAGCGTAGCAACAAACTATTGTGTTGAAAAAAAAAATTCCACAAGGGAAAAATATGGCTCAAGCTTTCACATCCACAAGCGCAACAGGGGGAAATCATAGACCCCCCATGCCTACTACTATCAACCAAGGATGATTTTAGGGGCTAAATTTCTCTCATGGGCTAATTTTCCATGGTTTTTCCCCAAAAAAAATTCGCTATTCTAAAAATGATTCACCTAAATTATATAGGATAAAATTATTTTAACTTAAAAATCACCAAAGTTTTATAAAGACTATATAAAATCCTTAGAAATTTGAATATTTTTACAAAAATATTGCCAAACATGTATAGTTGGAATATGAAGGATTAATAAGATTCGCCAAGGTTTCTACATTTAAAAATAAATTTCCATCCTTAAAATCATCCCTGCTATGAACCCATCTGCGAAAATTTATATGATGAACATTGATGCTCATTTATCAACCAGGACTTGTGACTATGGAATGCCAAAATATGTTGAGAAGGGAAAGGATGCCACTAACCCATCGAATCCATTGCAAATTGAGAAGGAAATGGGCAAAACAATGACTCGCATCCCTAAAGGTGCATTCAAAAAGGCTTCCCATAATCCAAACGTGAGGTTTGCTCAGAACTACTCCATCGTGGAGGATCTAGAACAGACCCATTGTACGATGTCTACTATGGAGGTTCTCTAGGCCATTGGCCAACCTAAGTTGTCTCAGTTACCTACATTGCCTATGAATTTTTACAGTCGGTCATTTAGACCACACATAATAATTCCTTCCTTCCTCGTGTAGTTAGGGGGTAAAACTATGTGTTTCTAAGTTTAAGTGGTCGATGTGCCTCTTGACTACAATCTATTGTTAGGATAGAGTTGGACTTATGTGATGCATGCGGTGGTTGCCACGATTTTTTGGATCTTGTGATTTCTTCATGAGGAATGAATTGTGGCCATCAACCAATTTTCCTTCTCTCATCCCAACCCTTCATCGGGAGCTTCTACAATCCCAATGATTGATAACCCACATCCTGACACTGTCAACTTAGGTTTCGGTTTGTTTTCATTGTTTATGGGAATTTTTGATTACCCACCACCTTCAAACAATGTAAAGTTTATATCGGTTTTTCCCGACCACCCAAGTCCTGCAATATTTTAAGTGTCATCTTTTAAAACGAGCTACTTTAATGACCCGTGTACTTTAACTTCCCCATTGGCATCGATGGAAGGGATAGGGCACTTCAGCATGGACATGCCCTTATCCGTGGATGAGGTTTTGTACAATATTGTAGAGAAAACCTTGAAAACCCTGATCTGGCTCCCTCAGATGAGTTAGATCCAGTTATCGAGCCTATTTGGGCTCAAAATTATCTTGCCTCTCAAGATCCTTTAGACTCGTTCTTTCCCTCCGAGGAGGCGATTCTCGAGGAAATGAATGGTCACGAAAGACCTTGGGATGATCTCCATCATAGATCTTACTTTATTCCCAAGCTTAGGAGAATAGAGGCGGGAGAGTTTATTTTGACCATGAATGAAGATAACCCTTGTCTTATCAATCCTCTGGCTACTCATGGAGTTTACTTCAAGGCTAACATGGACAGTATTGCTATAATGATTTTATCAATATATCTAGAACCCCTGGCGTCATGGAGAATGTTTTTGTCAAAGCGGATTTACCCCCTGAAGAGATTCAAATTTACACCGATTTATTCAAGGAGTTCCATGATGTTTTTGGCTGGTCTTATGAGGAAATTCCAGGAATTGACCCATGAATTGTCAAACACGAAATCAAAACTTATCCTGATGGCAAATTGGTCCAACAGAAGCTTCATCTGGTAAATCTTTTAAAAGAAACAACAATCAAGGAAGAAGTAGTGAAAATGCTCAAAGTTGGTTTTATATCCCTCATACAATTGAAATAATGGGTTTCAAACCCAGTTCCTGTCAACAAGAAACAGGGCACGATTCACGTTTGTATGTATTTCTGTGATTTAAATAAGGCTTGCTTGAAAGGCAATTTTCCAACCTCATTTATTGATCAGATTGTTGATCAATGTGCGGGTTGTGGAGTCTTTTATTTCATGGACTGGTTTTTAGGATACAATTAGATTCAAATCAAACCCAAAGACCAACACAAGACATACTTTATTTTTCCTTGGGGTACCTTCGTGTATCGAAACATGACTTTTTTTCTGAAGAATGTTGGAGCTACCTTTTAGTGGGCCATGTCATTCTCCTTTCATGACCTAAAGAACATATTCGAGGTGTACCTAGATGATATAGCATCATGTTCTTGCAAGAGACCTGATCATTTCTCCCATCTACAACTAATCTTTCAGCGATGTCACTACTATCAGATTCGGTTGAATCCTAACAAGTGCATTTTCTGTGTGAAATTAGGTTGTATTTTAGGTTTCATTGTGTCGAAAACAGGGATCATGGTCGATCCTCTCAATGTTGAGGCGATAGTTCAATTTACTCCCCCATTCACAATACCCCAACTTCAGAGCTTACAGGGGAAAGCGAATTTGCATCGGTGTTTTCTTCCCAATTATGTCGAGATCACTAAAGGATTCATGCGTCTTTTGAAAAACGGGGTCCCATTATGTTGCAATGAAGCTACTCAATTCACTTTTGAAGCATTTAAATGCACCCTGACATTGACACAAGTGGATATCGGTGGCCACCCACATTTTCTAACTGGCTCAAAACAGTTTTCTGGCAATTTTGGTAATTTACTATTTTTAGCAATTTTTAACTTCTGGGGCCATTTTGAGGGACTAAATGAAAGTTTTTTGGGATAGATATTCTCAATTATATCCAATGGATCTAATTGATCTCCCTAAATTAATATCCTTGATGATACCTTTCCAACCAGATATCGTGCACCCCAAACAGAGATCATATGCCAAAGTTACACCCTTGAGAAGTTGATACACCAAACTACCCAAAATGCGGTCCACACAATTGTTGGATTTTCATCTTTCAGGGTTAGGGTTTTGTATTTTATTTATGATAAAAATTCCTTTGGAGCCTCATTGTAAATCATCTTCTCATGGATGCGAGTATACATCACATCTCTTCTCAGAGATAAGATGCCACCATTCTAGCAAGTCTTTCACTTTGTACTTTACAATCTTTGTACATTTTCACTCATTAATAGAAAATTGTGTATTACTGTATATCTGTCTTTATGGTTGCATCTTTGATACATTTTTGTTATAATATTGGATATCTGATTTATCTCTGTACATTTATTTATTATATCTCCGCTCTCATTTCATGCCAAAAATAATCTGGATTAGTGGTATGAGAGAAGGTTGTTCTTGATCATTTTTCAGTGCATGTCCCCGACGAGGTCTGAGTATAGAAAGTTCGGTCTCAAGATTGTCTCTCTTTAGTACAATCACTCTTGCACGCCCAAAAAACCCTCCATAGAAGAAGAAAATAAAAACAATGGAGCAGGTGATTTTATAAATATGTTGCTTGAGCAAGCTCTCACGTGACAGAGGGACGAAATGATGGAGAATTTTTCCCACATCCTTTAATGTCTACCGATAGAAACAGGTGCATATTCATTAAAAAAAAACTTTGGAAGCACCTCTCATTTCAAGGTACAAGTTAATTTTGATATTCCTGTACTTGAAGGTGAGATAGATGCGGATCCTCTAGACAAATGGTTAAATCTACTAGAAGGTTATTTCTCCTTTCACCATTTTTCTGATAGGGAAAAGATCACCTTCGCTCTCTTTAAATTACTCCCCCATGTCAAACATTGGTGGGAAACTTACTGGAAGAAAAATTCCACAGAAGATTCTAGAATATATGGGGTCGATCCCACTTGGGATTTGTTTGTGGACACGGTAAAGGTACAATATTACCCTGTTGGAAACTGTGACGACTAGTATATGAGACAGACCACACTGTGGAAAGAGAGGGGCCAAGCAGTTCCAAAGTTCAACAATACCTTCCATACCTTGGGCACCAAGCTGGGTATCAAAGACTCTAAATGACATTTGGTTTTGAAATATTGTGGGGCTCTACAGAGCTACATCCAAACTAAAATGGATTTTCTGGACATCTCATCACTCGGTGTTGCTTATCGATATGTTGTTAAAATAGAGAAGAAATTTAAGCACCAAAACAAACGGGAGTTTGGTTCTGCAAATCTGCAACAACAAAAGTATGATAAAGACGACCCTAACAAACATTCTCCTAAAAAGCAGTCCAAGCCACAGGAAAATAGGGGTCACAGGAAGACAAAGAAGGACATCGAAAAATGGTGTGATTTCCACAAAATCCCCTGGCACAACACCGATGAATGTCGCTCAAAACAGTCTTTGGTGACCAAGATCAAAGACAAGGAGTCGAACCCTGATATAGAATATGATTATGAAAATAATGGTAAAAGACAGATCATCGATGCAGGCCCCACTCCTATTGTCATGACCGCAACAATTCAACTAAAAGAGCCAACAGATCCTAAAGAGGGTGAGTGCATTTTTCATTCACATATGTGGGTGAAGGGGACCCCGTTGCATTTTATTTTTGATAGCGGAAGCCAAAATAACCTCATCTCAACAAAGGTCATCAAACAGTTGGGATTGTCGACAACACCACACCCGCATCCATACAACATTGGGTGGCTTCACCAGGGACGAGATATTCATGTTAGCCAACAGTGTCGATTGTCATATGACATCCAACCCTTCAAGGATGAGGTATTATATGAAGTTTCCCTGCTCTATGTCTATGATGTTCTCTTGGGCTGGCCGTATATGTGGAAGTGCCATGTTATCTATGAGTCTCGACCCGTAGTGTCATTGTTACTCTAGGGGATCATCTCTACAGGATACCAGGGGTAGTTCTAACTATTTTCCAACTGATCCAGGTGGATATCGGTGTTGAAAAGTCAACAAGAAACATGTGTCTAATTTAGTTTTCCCTTAATTAAATTAGACAATAAATATTAATCTATTATCTCATTCATAACTGAGTGATTTGGAATTGTAACAAAATTATAAGTGTAGTTAGGTGATTTAAGCTTAGTTGTATTAGTGTGAGTTCAGTGAATTAATTATTCATTAATTCACAATCAGTTAACTCACATGCAACTAAAGACTTGCCACGGTTAACTACATGCATGTCATTCCAATGGACACCAGTTGAGATAACAGGTGAAAGGGACAGTTTGGCTATCATTTGTGATTTGTTCACACATGCAGTGGATATACTTATGAGCATGTGCAAATGAGGCAATTGCATTCATTCGATTCATTGTGAGAATTCGGATTGCATAGTTTGTGCAGAGGAGGCACGCTGGCTGGACACGGAAATTGGCGCATGTATTTACTAATTTGTGTATGACAGTGTGAGACGATTGTATTGTACTGAGAGATCTTGGATTAGAATTTTGTATGAGATTGTTTGATGATTCATGATATACATAATATATGATAGTGGGGTTTTTAGCTTTACACTTTCCCGGTAAAACTTCTGTGTTGTGTGTTATTGATATTTCACTTTGAAGCGATTTTGTATTTAACAATAGCAAAACTTGTTAGATCAGGAGAATCGCAAGAATACATTAATTTGTATCGAAAATTTCTACATGGTATCAGAGCCACGGAGACCACGGAGTCACGGAAGTGAGGTGTGAACATAATTGCATTCTCGCAGGTCCCGTCTCTAGCAGGGTGCGAACTCTAGTACTGAAAACTTCCGTTGTTTTCAAGAACAGAAATTCTCGCACCCTAGACAAAGGTAGGGTGCGAACTTCATTCTCATTCTCGCAGGTGAATACACTAGCAGGGTGCAAACAGAAGAGGGAATTCTCGCAGGTGAATACCCTAGCAAAGTGCGAACAAAACCGAAATTCTTGCAGGTGAATACACTAGCAGGATGCGAATAGAACAGGCAAGTTCACAGGCTATACACAGGCAGGGTGTGAACTCCCCTCAGGTTGCTCTCAGGTAGGTGTGAACCTCCCAGGGCAAGGGGAAAGTGAAGGGGTTGAGTTTTGGGTTGGATAACATTCAAATTTGCAAGATTTTCTTGGTGCGACACTTGATTCAAGATCGAAATGTCTTTCAACGGCTTGAGGTTGGAGTATGCACTCG
>JASDQU010243435.1:78472-126638 GCA_032191745.1 Picea mariana | reverse complement strand
TTGCTACCCATGGATTGTTAATCCCTAATATAGTTTCAAAGTAAGCTAGTTTTCATTACCTATGTAACATAAAGCTAATTTTTATATTTCTACCATAGTGAATAATTTTTCATTTTACTATAATTAAAAGCAATGTACCATAATATTTTTCATTATTGAAATCATTTCAACTACTTTATTGTTCTAAATGTTTTTCATTGTATCATCAATAAAATTAAGGTACTTTTCATTGTATTTCATTGTATCATAGTAAAATTAATGTACCTTATTGGCCATTTGTTCTATATTTTTTTCTCTATGGGGAAATATATTTATGAGGAAACTCTAACTTGTCCCTTCTTTGCGGCTGCCATGACTTCCCCTCGTGGAGGCTTTTCATCCCCCCATCCCCTCCACCTCCTTCTGTTGCCGACATTTTTTCCTTAGCCTCCCTTGTTGTTGCCTTCCCCAAGCCACCAAAGCAATCTCAGTCATGTTTTGTGAAAAATATGGAAGTAATCTCTAAGGTTCTAGTGCAAGCAGGTTCAATATCCCTTGCTATAAGGTTCACAGAGCACAGATTGATAGATAACCTCACTGGGATCTAGCCTTCATCGAGATCAATCACTCTCTCTATTGATAAGAATTGGAAACCGCAGTTAAAAGGTATAATATCTCACTCATTTTGTGGTTGGGGTTTCTTTCCCTTCCTCTTTGAAGGAAAGGAATATCAGGACCCCATCTTCAAAAGTGGCCCATGATTCATGGGGGATCGAGGGATTTATCTGAATCGATGGACTCCATATTTTAATTTGGAGAACGAAATCTTGTCAGTTGTACCTCTTTGGCTTCTCCTTCATTTTTTTCCTCTCCACTGTGTTGAGCACTCAACACATCCTAATAAGCCTATGTCAATTTTTCACTTTTTGGGTACCACTTGGTCTTTGCACTGTCTGAATTTGATTTTTCTTTTCACAATTTTTTTTTGTTTGTTTGTTCTCTTGACTTTCATGAGCTATTCAGGTTTGTGTAACTCTATAAAACCTGATGAATTAAAAATACTTAACAATTAAATAAGGAATCAACAATCAAAACACTTCACCTGATGCGCTCAAAGATTCGGCATCAGAAGAAATTAAAGGGTAAAAAGGAATCACTCGAAAACCTCAGTCGTCGATCACTGATCTTCACCGGTATCAGCGAAAGGAAGTTTTTGTTTCACGACAAGTATCACATACAAATATCACTGACATCCGATCCCCTTTGGCATCGGTAAAAGGAAAAGGGAGTAACGTTTGAAAGGAAAGGAAATGATATCGTCGATAGCTGATACCCGACGATCTTGTTAGAATCGGAAAAAAATGAATCACAACGAACATTGCGATCACACTAAGGATTTTTCCCCGATCACCAATTCCCGAAGCGTTTCGACATCAACAATTTTTCGAAGATGCTAACCTAAAGGAAAATACGCGATAGTTTTATCCCTGATCGTCGATCCCCGATACCTTTTCGGGATCGACGATCCAAGGTTTAGTTTAAGAACACACAACTTGAGGAAAGTCCCGACTCCGACTAATACTCGCAAGTTAAGTCATCGGTCTTCATTTCCACATGTCCCAAGCCATTTTTTCCACGTCAGCACTGTACGATGCCATAGATCGGTGTCGAAAGTTTTTCGTAGAAGGATATCAATGAAAAAATCCATAACACATTGTCGATCCCCGATCCACCCACTAGGAAAGAAACACGATGGGATGTTTTAGCGCTAGATACATTTAGATTCAGAGCATTTAAGGGACTAATTAATTCCAAATATCACATTAGTTTCTACTTCGTGTGTGAATCAAAAAGGTCGTTTGAAATTATCGATAGATCACATCACCCTCCACGCCTCCATCGTTAACCCATGATGAATTAAATTTGCAGAGATTCAATGGTAGATTTGTTTGAATTTCACTCATCACTCGAATTAATTGGTCGATGCATGATGATAATTTCTTCCCTGTTTAAATTCTCATGAGCCACTGCAAATGAAACCATTATTCACATAAACAAGTTTCAAATCATCTAGAGGAGCGAAAGGAGCAATTCAAAGAAACCGAGATCCCATGAGTATCAAAGACCAATTAGCATGCTTTACATGTATGTACAAGTCTGGATTTTTTGTGCTTACCCTTCATATATGTATTTTATCCAGTGTTTCTCTGTACGTAGTCTCTAAACGATTTGTTTCAATTGGAGGAACAATGCCTCCAAGAAAACCAAACACCAGGCGATCTCTGAGAGCGTCGAAGCTAAAGGAACCAGAGGTAGTAGAAGGCTCTTCCCCAGCAGCCGCAAAACAATTATAATTTTCCCCAAGGCCAGAACAAGTCATCAGGACATCTACCAAGAAGGTTTTCACTCAACCTCTAGCTTTTCAGACATGGAGGAAAGCGCAGGGACCAAGGCGGTACTCCCTCACTAGGGAGAACTCTTCAAGAAGATCAGTTGGGAAGAATTCCTGGAATATATCCCACACAAGGACCCCAATATGAGAAATCTTGATGATGAAGTTTTTCTGAATATTTGAAGATCGTACCTGCACATGGTGGTAAGCAGAACTCCAGTGTTCACATAATTGCAGAACTCCACTAAGACACACAAAAATGTTTTATTAACGACGTCAATGGTGAGTGTGTCAGGGTTTTCCTTCCAGTAGAGGTGCAGATTTATTACAAGCTTAGAGACCCAGAGGAGTGGTTGAACACCGATTTCATCATAAATTTCTACAAGAGCCATGACACTGGCTGGGTGATGGCATCATGGTGGAGAGAAGATAAAAAATACACCAATTGGACCTCCGGCTAGTACCAGATGACCAACTTAAGGGAGTCGTATATCTATCTAATGGCCCTCATTTGCCGATTGTACGGGGAGAAAGACTGTTCCAGGTTTTCAGAGGCATGGATGCCTCTAGCTTACATAGTGGCCATTTCGGGGAGAGGTTTAAACTAGGGAGCCATCATTTAAAAGTAGTTGAGCATCTGCATACAACAGGCTCAGATGATGAAAGAAGGAGAGACTCCATCCTTCTACATGACTTTGAATTTACTGGACGTCATATGCACCAGAAATTTCTTTGCCGGCATGAACTTGAGCTAGCACGTCTCAGAACTCCCGGTCCTCATTTACTTCAACATTTTATGGGAGACCCATGTACAAAAAATCCTACTCCCTCATCTGCGATGAATTCATCATGCACATTCATTTTATTCTTTTCAAGAAAGAGTGTCTGAGGCTATCGACTGCGACAAAAAAGGTGATAGAAAAGGTCGGCCACTGGTATATGGAGGAACAAAATACCTACATTAGGGTATTCATGACCACTAGAAAACCTCATCTCCTACCAACACATATCCCCATCCGGTTTGTTGTGGGGGAAATCTGCTACCAGACCATCCTACAAGGTTACAACGCTACCTTGGTGAAAGATAAGAAGCAAGAATTTATACCTTATGGATTCCATATAGGTTTCTACCTAGTAAAAGACACCACTCAAGCCAAGGAGGAAGGACTGAGACAATTGGAGTTTTGATTCTAGACCAACTGTTTCCGCAAACATGACCCAAGGGGTCTAGTATTGAAGCACGCATCACAAGTGTTGTCCTGCTGGACATACGCCCACGATAGGTTTTAAGATGAGGTCTTCACGAAAAATTCTCAGTATTGGGATGAAGTTGTGGCAAGGATGGCTGACAATAAGATGGATAGGTTTAGAGCCATGAGCCTGGATGAACATACATAGATCCTAGAACAATCGGTTCAAGGGACCCTCAGGTCCAGGGAAGAAATGATAACGGTCTAAGTAGCAGAAGCCCCCCAAGTAGCGATCGAAACAGTAGATATTCTGTGGGTAACCCCGATGCAAGATAGAAGTCCCCCAAGGCTCAAGATGCACGAGAGAGGGGGTTACACATGTTAGAACATGCACATCAGATAATTGATCAACTGCAAGATGACCTGGACATCATAAATATGACAAGGCTCCCTATTGAGAACCCAGATAAAAGCCAGATGGGACCAAGCAGCCCTGAATTCATAGACCTTGATGAAATTACTCGGTTAGACGAGCCTAAATTCAAAACTCCACCGGTCGGATCACAGGCAGGTGTTTTGGCTCAGCCAAAGATAGTCATAGCATCAGGGAGGACCACTGCCTTAAACCCCTTAAGTGAGCTGATAAAGATCTATGATGATGATGAGAGCCCAGAAGTATCTCTTGTGACCCATGTACATATCGAAGAAGAAAAGAAACCAGAGAAGACATATTCCCCTATTCTCGACGCTTAAGTTCAGGGGATTCCATAGAACTAGCAAGAAGTTGAGAGCGGCCTAGAAACCGAGCTTCCCAATGCACCTAAAATCCAAATAGATAGTCTGAAGGATGATTTAGGGTCGGACGAACCAAAAGAAGGAGCTCCACAACAAGAAATCGGTGTCTCAATGGCCGATGATCAAGTAAGTATCGAGCATACCCCCGATGCCTCAATTTAAATTGGTACTCAAACCCCCGATGAGCGACAGATAGAAGCCGAGCCTTTAGAGAACAAGGAGAAAACACAAGAACCCAGTCTTGAACACATATATACCATCGAGAGTCTTGGGAATACACTCACCTGGGGAGATCAACAAATCCCCAAACTCATGGATGAAGTAGCCAACATACATGCCATCACTTATGATCAGAAAAGGAAGGCTATCATCCAGAGAACCACCAAAAAGAGGAGGATCACTTTAGATCGCTCCATTCTCATTACTATTGAAGAAAACATGATCAACATAGAGCATGCTAAAACGTCTGAACTTATCAGCACGACGATGGAAATCACAGATGCCACCTTAGATAGAGCTAAAAGGGATGAAGAGGAGATGGTTGCTACTTTAAAGGAATTGGAAGATTTTTGCCACTTGGCGAAGTATTGCCAGGACACCACACAAGTCGCGGTGTACCTAAGGAACAAATTCAAGGAGGCCTACAACAAGTTTACAGATGAACAACACCTATTCACTGCAAGCATAGCCAAGCTTCAGGAAGACACCCTCATGGAACTTGCAATGTACAAAGACATGGAGAGGTGGTATGAGAAATAAAAATGGGTCGTGGAAAGAATCAAATACATCAGCGCGGTGCAAAAGGGCCAAGATGCCGAAGAACATGACATTCGGGTGCTAATGGAAAGAAGCATTGACTACAGAAGGAAATCGACTGAGTATTGGGTCAAGATGTCCCGGGAACCCCATCGAGAAGTGAAAGAAAAATGGGCCAAGTGAGAGAAAAACTAGATCAAAATCAATCGGGTGATGAAAGACATCAGACTCCCCAAGTTTGGCATGCCTGATGGCTTTGTCGACTTGTGTGACATAGTCAGATCACACACCGAACAAGATTCATCATGAGTCGAAGAAATAACAAAGGTGACAGACATGACGCCAAGTCAGGTGTGACAGTTTATGGAACACCCGATCAAAGCTTGGTCTATGCTGCAACAATTAAGTGTCAGTATAGTCAAGTATCGGGCACATGCGGTATAGATAAGTAAGATTCACTCAGCCCCGATGGAACATCATATATTCCCATACTCCAACACCTGTGAGGATCTGTTCATCAAGTGGTCAAAGTACGAGAAGAGGCACCCTCTTAAGTGATATCTTGAGATGACTCATAGAATAACTCATGGGAGAGAACACCATGTGGTGAATTTTCTTTTTCTTATCTGCACTTTAGTTGTTATTCTTAGTTAATTTTATGTTATAAATAAGAGCATCGACCAATTAGTTAAAGGTCGATGGTTGTTGTTATGACCCTCATTTTTGGTTTTGTTAAGAAATATTTTGGAGCTTCCTTTAATTGAGAAGTTCTTTTAGGACCAGAGACAAGTTTTTTTTTCATTAAATGCGTGCATGATTGGATGTGGAGAAGAGATATTTATTATTTTGTCTCATGAATGAATGTTGTAATGAGTAAGAGCTACTAAATCTATTGATAAGTTATCTCATGCAATATTTTACACTTCTTTTCTTTAAATGATGAAAATCAGTCATTGTGTTATTATGTGATTGATGATTAGAGTTGAGTGAATTATTTTACTTGCTATTGTTTATTGCATGCATGTTTTTCTTCTGATATATTGTATCTCAGACACTAATTGGAATATTCACATGGTTAACATATTAGTACTAGGCATGTGGTAGACGGTCACTGTTTGCATGCTAGAGTAAGGGTTATCCTAAGCTCAACTTCCTCTCCAGTAGTTAAGTTTGTTCCCACTTTGTCACTTAGTTGGTTTATACTGGCATCATCTTATATCAGTCCCACTTAAGAGAAAAAAAAAAAAAATGTCTGAACTGAAGGAGAGAACCTTCACAAGAAAACGTAAATCCCATCAATTATTTTGGCCAGATTGTGAGATCTAGAGAACTAGTCCACTATCAAATGTTGCAGAGTCTAATTGGGCCTCAGCAAGGAGTTTTGTTCCTACTGTTGAGTTAAAGGGGATTTAGGACCCCTCAACATAATTGGCACTAGAAGGAGGGCTTGAAGAATGAATGGCTAAATATATATTTTGCATAATATTCCAGACAACCTATAGATTCAAAACAGCCCACATGCATGGATAGTCATTCTCGAGACATCCCACACACACTGAGTACTCCCGAAATGAGTAACTCACCTCAACCTGAGGAAGAAAACTTGTTCCCCGATATACCTTACTCTCTCCCTCACGAGGAATTGAATCAATTCAGAATAATCACAAGAGCATATTCCTGACAAATCGCTGTGCTGCCCTTAGCCTCGTTACTTCCTCGAAGACAAAAAATAAAAAGACCAGTGATCGATAACCCTAACCAGGTTTTTGTGCACATAGTAGAAGACCTTATATATTTCTCCCTCACCAAAATCGAACATCCTCTTAATATAATCCCCGAAACATTGGTCGATAACTTCGCTGAGCTCAACGAGTTCTCGGAAGAAGAAGGGTTTAACTCAGGATCTGAAGACATGGAAGATAACCATGACCATGATGAAGAAATGGGAAACCTACCTCAAAATAATAAACCTTGGTTGGCTAGAGATGCTTTGGCCATCCCAGGACGAGTCCACAACCTTCCCCGACACCCAGAGCAGTTACTCCCTAAATTTGACCCTGAAACTTCAGGATTTCATGAAGACCATATCAAGAAATTTATATTAGCTATCAGACTGATGAATTTCCAACATGAAGATGTAGTTTGCAGGCTGTTCCCCTATACTTTTGAGAATTCGGCTTCCACGTGGTATTTTAACTTACCTGTAGGATCCATAACTAGTTGGACAAAGTTTCAAAAATACTTTTTAGATAAATTTGCAGAAGAAACTACTACAGGAGATTTGATGGCCGAGTTGTTCGCCGCCTCCATGAGTTCGAAGGAAAGGGTCAAACACTTTAATCAAATATTTACCACCATATTAAACAAATTCTAACCTGAAGCTAAACCTACTCAGGAGTTGCAAATCGAATTATATGCTAATGCTCTCCCAACTTCTATTTCCATGTTTGTGAAGAGGGCTTCCAAACTAACCCTAGCTGATAATTTTGAAGAATCCAAAATGATAGAGTTCCAAATGAAGGGATGTAAAGAAGACTATGTCTCATTAGTTAAGAAAGAAGTTCAACGTCATCCCATGAAAGGACTATTTCTTACTAGACCCCCGGGAAAACAAATAGAACAAGGTCCTGAAAAAGGAAGAAGGGACATAGAGGATCTCCAATTCATGGTCAAGAAGTTGTCAAACAAAATCATAGACATGAAGAGAAACACAGGGGAGGGATACCAAGGCCAAAGTCCTTATAAGCCTTTCTTTAAAAGGAATCCACCGTTTAAAGCAATATAACCTCCCCCAACCAACCTGAACATTGATCTGGAGAATGTAGCATCCAACTCTTTCTGCACTTATCATCAAGAGAATGACTCTGAAAGAGACTGCCCTCAATGGGTGGACCCCATGAATTTGATGGCCAACCAGTTTCTAGATGAAGTCTCCCTGACTGAACAATCAAGCGGCTCCAGTATGAATGTTTTCGATTAGGAATAAATTGCTCCACTCGAAGAAGAAACCATGTTGATATGGGATCCTGACCTAGCTATGCCTTCCGATGACTTGTTTGAGGTTCAAGAACCACCTGTAGAAGTCTTGGCTGTGAAAACATGAAGTAGGGGTCAAGCTGTCTCAAATGACCTTACTACGGCCCAAGTTTTAGGAGGAATACCAACCTCTGATCACCCTAAGGAACCTTTTTATCCCCTAAGAAACCCTATAAACATCCATACACGATAATCGCCCAAGCTAGATTACAACATAGAAGAAGATCTAAAGAATTTGAAGGTTAATATATGAGTTACAGATATACGTAGAATCCCTAAGCAAAAGGACTTTTTGTTACAAGATTTGAAATCAATAGATAATCCTACAACAAACATTGATCAAGAGGGGAGTCTAACTCCCTCAGACCCAAGGAATAAACTAACTATGAACGCATGTTCTGAAGATAAGAAGGGAAAACCTTTGGTCCCACCATTCCTTTTAACATTTGAAGTCTTCAACAGAAACCTCCATAACTATTTGGTCGATTCAAGAGAATATTCTAATGTTATGCCATTATCTATTTGCAAAAAATTAAACATCGTTCCTCTGAAAAGCGATAAACATGTAATACAATTAGACAGAACCCAGGTGAATGTTATGGGAGAACTAAAAGATGCGATGATCATAATAGCGACTCACCCTAAATTTGTGCAAGTAATCAACATTATCGTAGTAGATATCCTAGAATCTTATGGATTATTGTTAAGTCGATATTAGTTTGAAAAGTTAAAAGAATACTTTAGCACAGACTGGGCACACCTTTGGATACCCTTAAAGGGACACAAAAATATGATCAGAATTGATAGGGAAAGATATCTAAAACATATTGTTACTAACCTAGAAACCCTAAATGAACCCTCATCGGTAGATTTCCCCATTCTAAGTAAATTATTCATGTGATTCCTACTTCAGGAACTTCTCCCCTCTCTCATCTAATGTCCCTGTTACTCAAAACTCCGAAAATATTTTTTGAGAGGAATTGTCGACGATGGCAGAGGAAACCCTCTTCTGCCAAGAACCTACGTTGGAAATCACAGAACTAACAGGAGGAAAAGAGGAAAGTAATAGGAAAGAGGAACATGATACATTTTTCCCACAAGTTTGGACCCTATATTTCAATGGATCTAAATCACAAGAAGGGTTAGGATCAGGGTGTATCCTCATTAATCCGAAGGGAAAATGACATTTCATGTCTTGCAGACTAGAATTCAAATGCACAAATAACACTGCAGAGTATGAATATATGGTACAAGGGTTAAAGAAATCCATAGACATGAACGTCCAAGAATTGAAGGTTTTCAGAGACTCTAAAATCATTGTCAGACAGATAAGAAATACTATACATTTCAATTCTCCACACCTGAAGAATTACCAACAAGAAGTGCAAGGCTAATAGAACATTTTAAAGCTTTCAACATTACTGCAATCTCCAGAGCGAAGAACATTCTTGCTGATTCGCTGGCCACCGTTGCCTCAATGCTATCACCTCTAGAGGATTATGAAGCCTATCGGTTCATTGTAGAACTGCTATATAAAACTTCAGTGCCCAACAATATTTCTAATTGGAAGGTTTTTGAAGGAGACAAACAGATTATAAACTTTCTGACCAATCAAGACAATTTTAAAGACTTGGCCATTGACAATGAAGTATTCTAGGAACAATCAACGGAAACTCACCATCATACAAATCAACCGATTGAAAAATAAAAGTCTCACATGATACTGAAGGGAATAGCTAATTTAGAAAACATTTTTGACCTAAAAGAAAGATTTAAGGGATCAAAAAATGCGAAGACCGGTAGTTCCTGTCCCATGCATGAAGCTATAAATTTCGAAACCCCGGAAAACCAAAAAAATGTAAACCTCGAAAAAACCATATCTAAAGAGGAAGGGACGGCCTATCTCAAACTCTTCAGACAGTATCAGGATGTCTTTGCATGGTCCTATTGAGATCTAAAAACTTATGATACCTGTATCATTCAACACACTATCCTGTTAAAACCTGAAGTGAAACCCTTCCAACAGAAGCTACGAAAGTATCACCCTTCCTTGGAACCTCTCATGTGTCAAGAGTTAAGGAAACTGTTAGATGCTAAGATTATCTTCCAGGTCAGACACTCCACGTGGGCAAAAGATTTGGTTCCTGTAAGGAAAAAGTCCCGGGAGATCCGCCTATGCGTAGATTTTAGAAACCTCAACAAAGCTTTAGAAAAGGACAACTACCCAGTCCCACCAATGGAGCAACTCCTATAGACCGTGTCTGTCTCTGAGATTTTCTCCTTACTGGATGGCTTCTCAGGTTACAACTAGGTTCTAGTTTCATATGAAGACCGTTTAAAAACTATCTTCCAAACCAAGTGGGGAAATTTTTCTTATAAACACTTGCCTTTTGGTTTAATCAACGTGGGTGCAACCTTCCATAAGGATATTGACGTAGCATTTCGGGGACTAATAAATTTTTTTGTAGTAGTCTACTTGGACAACGTAATTGTGTATTCAAAGAATAGAGAAGACCACATCCAACATTTAACCTAGATTTTCAAAAGGTGTAGGAAATGTGGCATATCTTTAAACCCTAAGAAGACTATTTTTGGTGTTGAGGAAGCTAAGTTGTTAGGCCACGTTATATCTCAAGAAGGAATTCACATAGATCTAGAAAGGATTAAGGCTATAGCTCAAATTTCGTTACCTCATAACAAAAAAGCTATGCAATCATTCTTCGGGAAGATCAATTTTGTGAGGAAATTTACCCCTGATTTCGTGGAAACTATCAAACCCTTACAAAAAATGATTCGTAAAGATGTTGAATTTAAGTGGGATGACGAATGGAAGAATGCCTTCAACAATATTAAGATGGAGATATCTCAAGCCCCAGTGCTGTGAAGTCTCGAATTCAACAAATATTTCTTCCTCTATACTTTTGCCTCTGACTAGTCGTTAGCCGCAATATTAATCCAGAAGGATGATGACAACAATGAAGCTCATGTTTCCTTCATGAGAAATTATCTCTAGGGGGGTCAACTAAATTACTCTGCTATATATAAGAAATCATATGCGGTATATAAGGCAGTAAAACACTTCAGATATTACATCCTCAAGAACCACACCAAAGTAATCGTGCCTCACCCTGCAGTCCGATCCCTATTTACTCAACAAGAGATGGGGGAAAGAAGAGGAAACTGGATGGTAGTAGTCTAAGAATTTGATCTAGATATAAAACCCGCTAAACTTGTTAAAGGAAAAGGGTTATGAAAACTGGCAGCCAAAGCTCAAGACCAAGTGACTGAAGACCCCGGATGGGAGAATGAAATGGTCTTATGGTGTGGTGAAGATTCATACATCTCCCTAGGGAAAGAGTCTTGGTATGAGAAATTGACTTATATCCTACACCATGGGACTTGCCCATAAAACCAAAACCATAGGGAAAGGAGAGCTCTTAGGTTAAAGTCTGCACAATATCGCCTCGTAAATTTGGTACTCTTCCAGGTTAATTATGATGGGGTACTTTTAAGATGTCTTGAATGTGAAGATGCAGACAAGGTGCTGAAGGAGATCCATGATGGTCCTGCAGGTGGACATTTTGCAGGAGACACCACCACTCATAAGATACTGAGAGCCAGCTATTATTGGCCCAATTTATTCAAGGACGCTCACACATACGCTAGAAACTATAAAACTTGTCAAATAGGAGCTAGGAGGGAGAAGAGAGCAACGGTCCCACTCCAACCAGTGACCATTTCTAGGCCTTTTGAGCAATGGGGACTAGATATCATAGGGGAAATTACACCAAGTTATTCAAAACAACATAAGTACATACTTTCTGCCACTAATTGTTTCAAAAAATGGGCAGAAGCCATTCCCCTGACTCATGTAAATGAGAAGGTAGTAATCCAATTCATAGAACAACAATTAATCACAAGGTTTAGTGTCCCTTCTGTCCTTGTTTTTGATAATGAAACTTACTTTTCTTTCACCCTATTAATGGAGTTTTCTCTAGAAAAAGGAATCATAATTAGATACTCTACAAATTATTATCCACAGGGAAACAGAGTGGCAGAATCAACTAATAAGAACTTAGTAAGAATATTAAAGAGAACAGTTGCAGACAACGAGAAGAATTGGCATAATGCACTTCATAACTCTTTATGGGCCAATAGAGTCACACCTAAGGAAGATATAGGTAATTCCCCATACTTTTTGGTTACGAAAAGGAAGCCATTCTCCTGAACAGGTTTTATCTTCCATCTCTTCAACTTGCCCAAGATTCCAGAGGGAAACCCTCATCAGTCATACAACAAAGAATTGATACCCTGCTCATGCTAGAAGAAGAAAGGGAGAAAGCCAAATAAAATTTCATAGCCCATCAACAGGTAGTTAAAAGGTGGTTTGATAAGAATAAGGTTAAATAGAAGAATTTCGAGGTAGGAGACCTAGTCCTAAAGTGGGACAAAGCAAATGAGCCTAAAGGGAAACATTCTAAGTTTTAGAATCTATGGCTCGACCCTTTCCCAATGGTCGAGAGGATAGGTTCAGGCACATATCGACTACGGAATCTGAGGGGGAACTTGATGCTCTCTCAGTGAATGACCAAGCCCTAAAACAATACTTTCATTTAAGGAAAAAAAAAATCTCTTCTGTGTTATTCCAGATACGTCATTTTACCTTCTGCATTTTACACATTCTTTTTGTTTTATTTTTTGCAATTATACTTCTGAGATTTTAAAATATTGTGTTTAATAAGAAAATTTTTGACCTCAAATCATGCGACATAGTGAACTCTCTTCCTAACTCATCGCTCACATACAAACACAAGAAACACTGAGGAGCCTATGCTTGGTTCAAGAATTTTTTTATCCAACTTGCGCAGATGAACAACTTTGGAGACATGTGGAAGTTTCTGCTTAGTAGTCTGGTAAGACCTTAAGGAAAAGAAGGAAAGATGGAAATGACTAGATGCACCTCAGAGATAGATCTAGTGAGTTTCACCTTAACCACCTCATATTTTTTGCAAATAGCAGACGTTCTCCTCTCCCACTCACTCAGGGCATTCTTCTGAAATAAAAGTCAACTATATCAAATGAGTGCACATTAGGAGAGGGTATGAAAATATCTCCACCAGGGCTATGGATGCTTGCTGGCAGCAGAGCATGGTCTGTGACATCGGGGTGACTCTGTCGGGGCTATGGATGCTCGTTGGCAGCGGAGCAGCGCCGTAGAAAATGAATGAGGGTAACTAAAAGGCCTAGTGTCAGTGAAATATTTATTGGAATCTTGTCAAAAGAAGGCATGAGTCAAGGTTACATGAAAATAAGGTGGAATAAAGGTTAAAAAACCCCACAGGTAAGACCAGATGCATCAACCAGAGAAATTTCAAATGTAAAGGTAAAAGAAGCTCTGATAAAAATCAATTAAGTTCCTAATCATTTTTTGCATCATCCGAGCCCGAGGATGGTGTTGATGGGTCTTAAATCCCTTTACTCAATAGTAGGAACCAAACCTACCACTAAGGCCCAATTAGACTCTGCAGAGTTTAACAATGGAATGGTTCTCCAGATCTTGCGATCCGGCCAAAATATCAATGGGCTTTGTGTTTTCTTGTGAAGGCTCTTCCTTCAGTTAGGACTATTCTCTTATATATTTTATCTTGGGTGGGACTAGTATGAGAGATGAAAGTCAGTATAAACCAACTTGATAACAAACAAGATTAAGTTTTCAAACTGCCGGGAAGAGGCTGAGCTTGGGATAACCCGTTGCTCAAGCATGCAGATGACAATTTTATACCACGAGCCTAGTACTAATACATTAACCATGTGAGCATCCAATCACTGTCTGAGAAACTAATTATCAGAAAGAAAACACATATGCAAATAAGATGATGGAAAGCAAAATAATTCATCTACCATAATCATTCATCACATGTTAACACCGTGATTCATCTTCATCATTTAAAGTAAAGAAAAAAAAAATATTGCACTAGATAACTTGAAAATAGATTAAATAGCTCGTACTCATTACAACATCATTCATGAAACGAGATAGGAAATAGTTCTTCTCCATGTCGAATCACATGCATTTGATGAAAATAACTTGTCTCTGGTCTAGAAGGACTTCTCAATTCACAATAGATTCAAAACAATTCTTAACAAGCAAAAAGAAAGAGTTCTTACAACAACCATCGACCTTTAACTAACTAGTCAATGTCTTTATTTATAATGTAAAGTTCAACTGAAATTAACGGCTAAGTGCAGTTTAAGAAAAACAAAATTCGCCATGTGGCATCATCTTCTAACAGCTTCTTTGATCAGTCAGCCCGAGATATCTCTTGAAAAAGGGTGGCTTCTCTCATACTCAGACCAACTAACAAATAGATCTTCACAAGTTTGGGCCCATGGAAATTTGTGTTGTTCCATTGGAGCTGCATGTATTCCTCTGATGTCCATTGCATGCATCTAATACTTTACTAGAATGGAGTTCAACTGTTGTAGCATGGTTCAAGCTCTAATCAGATGCTCCATGAATCTTCGCACTTGCCCTGGCTCTGTGTCAGTCATCTTTGTGATCTCTTCGGCCCATAGCAAACCTTTCTTGGCATGCAACTCGACTATTTCGTAAGGTCGACAAAGTTGTCAGGGGTGCCGAATTCGAAGAGTTTGATGTCCTTCATTGCTTTGTTGATTTTGCTTCGATGTTTCTTTTGGGTTTCTCAATGAGGTTACGAAGAAAACTTTGTTCGGTAGTCAGAAGGATCTTTCCTGCAATTGGGATTGAAATAGTTTATAAGTTTCTTATCAGGCAAAGCATAGTAATATGTAAACAAAAAAAACAAATCGATGCGTACCTGTAGAGCTCATTAGTCTCGATTGTTTAATACTTACGTGATCCTAGTCACCCTTTTGAATGACCGGTAATATATTTGTCTGCGTCGCTGCTCCTCTTCGGTATAAATGAGTTACATCTGTGCGCCATAGCATGGAAAATTAGGTATGACAAATATGAGCGTCGAAACCATTATAGTGGCCGATTTCCCCTTGGGGTTGGGAAAGGGTACCAGAGCCGAACGTGTGTCGAAAGTGAGCGTACGCTCCCAAAAGGTTGGATATCGTAATAAGGAATTTGTTAAATGCCTCAAGTTGAGGAAAGTTCTCCTATGGAAGCCATATCACCAAGTGTGTCAACTATCATTCACTAATAATGGAAGCTGGGGAGATTAAAGAGATTGGAATGATCATATTGTATATTCCCTGCAACTTCGATCGACAACGTTTCATGCATTCTGGATTGTATCCATCGGGAAACTGTGATGCGTTAATCCTTCAAGACATCCCGTCGTGAGTCGTGAATGTTTATTGGCACATTCTATTTTGCTTCCCCACTCTACTATAAATTCTATAGGTTCTGTGGGGGTTCTACGCATCAACCGAGTTTATACATTAGTAGCGCTGGTATTGCAAGTTCAATTCTAGCAAAAACTTTGTGTCGTAGTCTTTTATTCAGCCGCAGATGTCTAAGAAAATACGTTGTCGCACTATGGGATCCCCTCAAAACAAGGGATGGGGTTTGCGAGGTAGCTAGCGTGCCAGTTCTAAGCCCCAATGTGCCTGGGACTCTTTCTTATTGGCATCGAGCGTCTCTGAAGTTTCAAAAGGGGGGTCCTACCTTTGCTCAGAAACGATGTCAGAGCCTGAAGCAGAGGTAGAAGCGAAGAAAATTATGCCTGAAGAACACATGTTGGAGGTCATGCCCTCACAAAAGAAGACACCGAGGAGGAAGGGAAGGCCCAGAAAAAATACGGAGGTGGGAGGAGGAGAACATATCCCGACTAAGCTAGGTGCTCATCCGGCCTCTGAGGAATTCATGATGTATGCTACCCGGTTAGAGCCTGTTGGGAATGCCAATCGAGGAAGCGGGATTCGTATGCAAAATACAAAGACATCCGGTTCTAATGGTGGAAACTCCAACCAACAACTAGAGAAGGCACAACTTCCCATACCCGAACTTTTTCAAGAAAATAGAGAATTGCGGAGACAGTTGGCAGTGAAGAACCAGGAGGTATCGACACCGCAAGGTTGCGAAGGAAGTATAAATTGGCTCAAGAGACAGCTTCAGGAAGAACAAGATATGATTGTGCAGCTTCATGAAGCACAGAGGACGATGGGGAAGGAGAAAATGAAAACACTGCAATGCGTGAGGAGCATTCTAGGAGAAGGTCTGTGTGCAGGAGATACATGATGGGCAGACTCTTGTTTTGTATTCTCAAAAGTGATGCTTGATAGTTTTATCGGTTTGTCATGAAGTGTTTTTTTCACATTCTCGATGTAACAGGGTCAGTTAGTGAAGGAGTCGATGGTGTTTATCTGTATGTAACCTGAGCTTGGCAGAAACCTTAATATATGAAATTTCGAAAATGTTTTTCCTGAAAGGATTCTAGTCATAGCAGTTGAATGTATCGTGTTTCCTATTTGTATGTAAATCTACCGTGTTTTCATCTAAGCTTCTCGTAAATGATGTGATTTTATAGTAATCATTGTTCTGAGTTATTTTGTAAGTTCGTTGATATTTTCCTTCAGAAAATTCCGATGCCGATTGATGCTGATGTGGCGTCACTGACTCAGGGCTTATTAAAAATAAAATCTAGAACTCGGCTTGTGGGTAAGGATTACACTCGGGACTTTGTTCACGTTGAACGAGATAAAAAGAGATAGATATTGCGACTATTGATGCCGGGATGGTGTCGAGGATCGGTGTTCAAAAGTAAAATTAATGCGTAGTTTTCTTCATGGGTTACCATCTTTTGAGACTCCCGACCCTGTTGACTTTTCGGAAATCGATGGTCGGCAATTATTATTTCATTTTTTGTTCAACACTTATTCTTCTAATATTTTTCCAATACCAAATGGATCGGTCTTCGACGATATCTTTAGTGAAGCTTATTCATTGAGACAAGATACTTTCTTCTACCGATGCCGATGAAGATCGATGCTTGGCTATTTTGGTTTTCTCGAGCGGTTTTCGTCACTTTTAATCCTTCCCGATGCTGAATTTCCTAATCGCGTCGGGGAAAAGTTTCAACTGTCGATTCCTTAAGTAAATGTTAGTCCCTTTTAAAGTTAAGATGATTTTCACATGCTCAAGCAGACTTTAAACGACTCAACATGAAAACACAAATGATAAGCACAGGCAACAGTTTTATACTAAAGCGTAATCAGACAGTGTGAAAGATCAAGCGGTACCCAAAAAGTAAAAATTTGACAAAAACCTTTTTAGGGTGTGTTGAGTGCTCAATAGAAGGATCAAAGTTTCTGCTTTCACCCAATAAGTCACCATTTGTTGAGCAATCAACACACCCTAAAAATCCTATGTCAATTTTTCACTTTTTGGGTACCACTTGGTCTTTGCACTGTCTGAATTCGATTTTTCTTTTGAGAAATGTTTTGTTTTTGCTTGTTCTCTTGACTTTCATTAGCTATTCAGGTTTGTGTAACTCTATAAAACCCCATGAATTAAAAATAATTAACACTTAAATAAGGAATCAACATCCAAAACACTTCACCCGATGCGCTCAAATATTCGGCATTGGAAGAAATTAAAGGGTAAAAATGAATCACTCGAAAAACCTCAATCGCCGAGCGTCGATCTTCACCAGTATCGGTGAAAGGAAGCTTTTGTTTCATGGCAAGTATCACATATGGATATTGCTGACCGCCAATCCCATTCGGCATCGGTAAAAGGAGAAGGGAATGATGTTTAAAAGAAAAGGAAACGATATTGCCGATAGCCGATACCCGACGTACTTGTCAGAATCAGAGAAAACTGAATCACGATGAACATTGCGACCACGCTAAGGATTTTTCCCCAATCACCGATTCCCAAAGAATTTCGGCATCAACAATTTTTTGAATATGCTAACCTTAAGGAAAATACGCGATAGGTTTATCCCCAATACCTTTTTAGCATCGATGATCCTAGGTTTAGTTTAATAACACACAACTTGAAGAAAGTCCCAACTCCAACTAATACTCGTGAGTTAAGTTACCGGTCTTCATTTCCACGTGTCCCAAGCCAGTTTTTCCATGTCAGCACCATACGATGAAATTGATCAGCGTCAGAGGTTTTTCGCAGAAGGATATCAACGAAAAAATCCATAACACGTTGTCGAGCCCCGATCCACCCACTAGGAAAGCGACACGATGTGATGTTTTAGTGCTAGATACGTTTAGATTCATAGAATTTAAGGGACTAATTAATTCCAAATCACACATTAGTTGTTACTTCGTGTGAGAATCAAAAAGGTAATTTGAAATTACTGATAGAACACATCACCCTCTGTTTCTCCACCATCAACCCACGATGAATTAAATTTGCATAGATTCGGTGGCATATTTGTTTGAATTTCACTCATAACCCAAATTAATTGGTCGATGCGACACAATAATTTATTCCCCATTTAAATTATCTTGAGCTACTGTAAATGAAACCATTCTGCACGTAAAGGAGTTTCAGAGCATCCAGAGGAGAAAAATGAGAAATTTAAAGCAGTCGAGATCCCATGAGTTTCAAATAACTAGTTAGCAAGCTTTACAGGTATGTACCAGTCTAGATTTTTTGTGCTTTCCCTTCATATATGTATTTTATCCAGTGTTTCTGTGTACGCAGTCTCTAAATGATTTGTTTCAATTGTAGGAACAATGCCTCTAAGAAAACCAACCACTAGGTGATCTCCGAGAGCATTGAAGATAAAGGAACAAGAAGCAGGAGAAGGCTCTTCCCCAACGGTCGCAAAATAATTAGAATTTTCCCTAAGGCCAAAACCAATCATCAGGACATCTACCAAGAAGGTTTTCAATCAACCTCTGTCCTTTGGAGATATAGAGGCAAGCATAGGGACCAAGGTGGTACTCCCGCACTCAGGATATCTCTTCAAGAAGATCAGTCGGGAAGAATTACCAGGATATATCTCACACAACGACCCCGATATGAGAAAGCTTGACGATGAAGTTTTTCCAAATATTTGAAGATCGTACCTACACATGGTGGCAAGAAGAAATCCAGTTTTCCCTTGCATAGAACTCCTAAAGTGGCTCATCGACTACACAGACACACAAAAATGTTTGATTAACGACGTCAATGGCAAGTGTGTCGGGGTTTCCTTCCAGTAGAGGTGCAAAGTTATTACAATATTAGAGACTCGGAGGAGCGGCTAAACACTGATTTAGTCGTAAATTTATGTGAGCGCCACAACACCAGCTGGGTGATGGCTTCATGGTGGAGAGAAGATAAAAATAACACCAATCGGACCTCTAGCTGGTACCAGACGACCAACTTAAGGGAGCCATATATCTATATAATGGCCCTCATATGTTGGTTGTATGAGGAGAAGGACTGTTCCAGGTTTTCAGAGGCATGGATGCATCTATCTTACACAGTGGCCATTTTGGGGAGAGGTTTCAACTAGGGAGCCATGACTTCAAAGCAGTTGAGAATATGCATACAACAGGCTCAACCGCCGAAAGAAGGAGAGACTCCATCCTTCTACATGGCTTCATATTTACTGGACGTCATATGCGCCAGAAATGTCTTTGTCGGCATGAACTTGAGGTGGTAAGTCTCAGATCTCTTGGTCCATGTTTACTTCAGCATTTTATGGGAGAACAAGTACAAAAAATCATAATCCCTCATCTGCAATGAATTCATCGCATGCATTCATTTTACTCTTTTCAATAAAGAGTGTCTGAGGCTATTGGCTTCAGAAAAAAAGGTGATAGCAAAGGTTGACCACTGGTATCTAGATGAACGCGATACCTACATTAGGGTATTTGGGGCCACTGGAGCACCTCATCTCCTACCAACACATGTCCCTTACTGGATTGTTGTGGGGGAAATCTGTTACCAGACCATCCTTCAAGGTTACAACGCTACCCTGGTGAAGGATAAGAAGCGAGAATTTATACCTTATGAATTCCATATAGTTTTCTACCTAGTAAAAGACACCACTCAAGAAAAGCAGGAAGGACTAAGACAATTGGATTTCTTATTCCAGACCGGTCATTTCCGCAAACATGACCCAAGGGGTCTAGTCTTGAAGCATGCATCGCAAGTATTGTCTTGTTGGCCATATGCCCACGATAGGGTTGAAGATGAGGTCTTCACAGAAAATGCTCAGGATTGGGATGAAATTGTGGCAAGGATGGCCAACCCTAATATGACTAGGTTCATATCCATGAGCCTAGATGAATAGATGATGATCCTATAACAATCATCTCAAGGGGCCCTTAGGGCCAGGGAAGAAATGATAGCGGCTGAAGTAGCAGAAGCCCCCCAGGTAGCGGTCGAAACAACAAAGATTCCCCTGGAAACCCTAGTGCAAGATAAAAGTCCCCCTGAGGCTTAGGATGCATGGGAGAGGGGGTTACTCATGTTAGAACATGCATAATAGATAATTGATTAGCTCCAAGATGACCTGGACATCATAAATATGACAAGGCTCCATGTCAACAACCCAGATGAAATCCAGACGGGACCAAGTAGCCTTGAATTCATATACCTTGATGAAATTACTAGGTTAGATGAACCTGAATTCACAACCCCACCAGTCGGATCGCTGAAAGGTGTTTTAGCTCAGCCAGAGACAGTCGGAGCATCGGGGAGGACCACTGCATCAAACCCCTTAAGTGAGTTTATAAATATCTATGATGATGATGAGAGCCCAGAAGTATCTCTTGTGACCCCTATACATATTGAAGAAGAAAAGGAACCAAAAAAGACATCTTCCCCTTTTACTGAAGCTCAAGTTCATGGGCTTCCATAAAACGAGCAAGAAATCAAGAGCAGCCTAGACACCGAGCTACCCAATGCACCAGAAATCCAAGTGGACAGTCCGAAGGATGAGTTAGGGTTGGATGAACCAAAAGAAGGAGTTCCACAGTAGGAAATCAACATTTCAATGGCTGTTGATCAAGTAAGTACCGATCATACTCCTGATGCCTTAATTTCAATCAGTACTCAAACTCCTGATGAGTGACAGATAGAAGTCGGGTCTTCAGAGAAAAGGGAGAAAACTCAAGAGCCCAGTCTTGAACAAGTATATACCATCGGGAGTATGGGGAATACACTCACCTAGGGAGATCAAAAAATCCCCGAAGCCGTGGACAAAGTAGCCGACATACATGCCATCATTTATGATCAGAAAAGGAAGGCTATCGTCCAGAGAACCACCAAGAAGAGGATGATCACTTTAGATCACTCCATCCCCATTACTACTAAGGAAAACCTGATCAACACAGAGCATGCTAAAACATCTGAACTTATCGGCGTAGGGATGGTAATCATAGATGCCACCCTGGACAGAGATAAAAGGGATGAAGAGGAGATGGTTTCTTCTTTAAAGGAATTGGAACATTTGTGCCACTTGGCAAAGTATTACCAGGAGACCACAAAGGCCACGGTGTACCTAAGGAACAAATTCAAGGAGGCCTACAACAAGTTTACATATGAACGACACCTATTCACTGCAAGGATAGTTGAGCTTCAGGAAGACACCCTCATGACACTTGGAACGTGCAAAGACATGGAGAGGTGGTATGAGAAAGCACAATAGGCCGTGGATAGAATCGAATATATCAGCACTGTGCAAAAGGGACAAGACGTCAAAGAGAATGGCATCGGGGTGCTAAAAATTAGCATTGACCGCATAAGTATATCGGTTGGGTATTGGGTCAAGATGTCCCAGGAACCCCATCGAGAAGTCCAAGAAAAATGGGCCAAGTGCGAGAAACAATGGATGAAAATCAATTGGGTGACGAAAGACATCAGACTCCCCAAGTTTGGCATGCCCGATGACTTTGTCGACTTTGTCGACTTGTGCGACATAGTCATATCGCAGACCAAGCAAGATTCATCATGGGCCAAAGAAATAGAAAAGGTGACAAACACGATGCCAGTTCAGGTGCTATAGTTTATGGAACACCCGATCAAAGCTCGGGCTATGTTGCAACAGTTAAGTGCCATTATAGTCAAGTATTAGGAACATGCGGTAGATATAAGAGAGATTCACTCGACTCCAATGGAACAACATAGATTCCCATACGACAACACCTACAAGGATCTGTTCATCAAGTGTTCAGAGTACAAGAAGAGTCACCCTCTTAAGTGATATCTTGAGATGACTCATAGAAAAACTCATAGGAGAGAATGCCATGTGGTGAATTTTGTTTTTCTGATCTGCACTTTAGTTGTTATTTTAAGTTAATTTTATGTTATAAATAAAGTCATCGATCGATTAGTTAAAGGTCGATGGTTGTTGCTATGACCCTCACTTTTGGTTTTGTTAAGAACTATTTCAGAGCTTCCTTTAATTGAGAAGTCCTTTTAGGACAAGAGACAAGTTGTGTTTTCATCAAATGCATGCGTGATTGGATCTGGAGAAGAACTATTTCTTATTTTGTCTCATGAATGAATGTTGTAATGAGTAAGAGCTACTAAATCTATTGATAAGTGATATAATGCAATGTTTTACATTTCTTTTCTTTAAATGATGAAAATAAGTCGTTGTGTTATTATGTGATTGATGATTAGAGTTGAGTGAATTATTTTACTTGCTATTGTTTATCGCATGCATGTTTTTCTTCTGATATATTGTATCTCATACAGTAATTAGTATATTCGCATGGTTAACATATTAGTACTAGGCCTGTGGTAGAAAATCACTATTTTCATGCTAGAGTAAGGGTTATCCTGAGCTCAACCTCCTCTCCATTAGTTAAGTTTGTTCCCACTTTGTCACTTAGTTGGTTTATACTAGATTCATCTTATATCAGTCCCACTTAAGAGAAAATGAAAAAAAATAAGAATGTTTGAACTGAAGGAGAGAACCTTCAAAAGAAAACGTAAAGCCCATCTATTATTTTGGTCGGATCGCGAGATCTGGAGAACCAATCCACTATCAAATGCTGCAGAGTCTAATTGGGCCTTGGCAACGGGTTTGGTTCCTATTTTTGAGTTAAAAGGGATTTAGGACCCCTCAACACACTGCTGGAATGAGGAGATCCTTAGGGCCATAGGGAACTCTCTAGGTCGTTATATTAACAAAGTAGAGTGAAAAGAGGGCCTGGAATCTTCTGTCAGGATATGTGTATTGGATTACTGAGAGGGGGGGTGAATTAGTAATAGAGAAATTTAATCATTTTTAACCATATAATCCAAGTGTTATATCAATGTAGCATTATCATCCAATAACTGCGGAGTAAATAATCAATGAACAAATGAACACTCGTACACATACATAGTACACCAATGTTTTACGTAGAAACCCAAAGTGGGAGAAAACCACAGAATGATTTTTTTTATATGTCTTGAAGAATTACATTCATTGGAAGCACCGAATTCCTTTTTTTTCCAGCTGCAACTAGAAGGGGGCTCCAACCCCCTTGTTTCTTAGGCTACAACCCGAGGGAAGCTCCAACTCCCCTATTCTCTAGCTACAGCCAGAAGGAGGCTTCAACCCCCTATGTTCTCCATCTACAACCGGGAGGTGGCTACAACCACATGTCCTTGCCCCATCCAACCTCCCTGAATTATAAGTAGAACTATGGAACCACTGCCACACTATCACTGTGAGATATACTGTTGTAAACCTGTACCAATCAACCTGTAATCAACAACCTGTACAAATAACCTGAAGCATGCATCAACCTATACCAAAAGCTGTAATCAATTTGTACCATAAACAAGTGCATTAACCATGCACCAACCTGTAACTCAAACTGTACCTTGAATAAGTGCATCAACCATGCCCAAACCTGTACCTCAACCTGTACCATGAACAAGTGCATCAACCATGCACCAAACCTGTACAAATAACATGTCACAACAACCTGTCGAAACAACCTATCACAACAACCTGTCTCATCAGTCTTATCAACCAAATCAGATCTACTTACCAAGATCAATCACCAAGACAACTCTCAAATATGTTCATAAACCAAGCATAACACAACAACTCATAATCATCACCAAGATCAATATTTGCTTCTAATAATATACCAATACAAGTATGCTACATTATCCATAAACCATGTGTCAACAATAATACTAACAAGTGCCTCAAACCATGTACCAAGTATGCACCAATAATGTATCAACTACTCATCAACCCTGACTCATCAAGATGTACCAACATCATCAAATATACATCTCATGTATGTGCCAACTCATCAACTACTTGTCTCAACCATGTACCCAAAATGTACCTCAACCAAAAGCCCTCATCAATTTAATCATACAAATATGATTTGTAACTCTGTATTAGACCTGGTGTATATGATCACATGCATGCAAACCTTAAATTTAACAATAAGAGACTAGCATTTTCATCAAACTTTTCTTTAGTCTCACATGACTAGTTTTGGATTAGTCAACAACCCTAACTTGAAATAATCATAGCTATGTACCAGTAATGAATAAATCTCTCAAAATTATATACAATGTTCTTCATTGTGTTTTATGAAATTCCTCCAAGTGTCACTACTTGGAACCTCTCAGAAAAGGAGTTATATCAAAAATGAGATACCTTGTTGAATTCTGGCTTATTCTAGAGAGCGACCTTGTAGAGCGTTCCCCACATGGAATATTTGTTGGATCAATATGAAAATGTTAAAAATAATACTACAAATAGTAATCTAACCAAAACATTTGGGCTTACTGAATTTGGATCTATTATGAAGAATTCATGACGTTTTTACTCGAAACACCTGTTTTAGACTAGTTTCAGGACTAGCCACAAACCCCATTTTCCATGGAGTGTAACTCTAAAAATACAACGACCCACAAGTTGAATTTTTTACAACAGATACTTGGATATGTTTCCTCAACATCCTATCATTTTCACAGTTTGAATCATTCTATAAGAAAAGTTATTGCGAAAATGGTGAGATGGCCTATAAATAACATACCTTAGAAACCATCATCAAAATAATTTATCCTCCCTTGAATTTTGGCCTTCTTTTCTTCACCTTCCCTCTGAAATTAGGCTTAGATATCCTTTGGTTACCTCAGTCACCTATAGATATTCAATATGATCAAGTGTGATGTAAAATGAGAGAGCCTTGCCTCTTATTTATACTCTCCATCTTCTAAGTTACTTAACCCATTTCTAGGTCACTTAACCCATTTCTAGGTCACTTAACCTATTTCTAGGCCACTTAACCCATTTATAGGTCACTTAACCTATTTTACTCATTTTTAGGGTTAACCACTTTCCATAATTAGAAAGTTCTCCATTACTTTATCATTTAAATATTCCTCCTTGACTTTGTCACCTCACTTTATCATTGAAATAATCTTCTTTGATTTTGTCACTTCACTTTATTATTTAAATAATCCTTATTGACTTTGTCACTTTACTTTATCATTTAAATAATAATTTCTTCTTTGCAAGCTCTTTGACGTCTTTGACCTTTTGGGGCTTCAAGCCAACATATGAGGGTCCTCCAACTTCATAAGGCCATAACTCTCAAACTGTGTGGAGTTATGTGACGTTTGTCACACACCCACACAGGGCATAAAGTTATTTTTTACGATTTTCTTAAAGGCCAGGAACTCCATTCATGGTTCCTGATTCGAAAATTCAGGGAACCAGTCTGACCTCCTAGTCATGGATCGTTCTTAACTTTGTTGAGATGGAACAGGTCTTCGATTCCCTACTGGAATCTCACAAACAATCCACATGACCTTTCTATAAAATTTTTCCTATGTGACTAAGCACTAAGCGCGAGCCTTAGCTCCACACAACCATGGCTGTGACCGCATGCTTATGAAAATTTGCATCGCAATTTCGTGTATTGGGACCTTGCGAATGAGCCACTTTGATTCTCCCGATAGCCGATTTTCGACAAGATCGTAGCACTGACTAGCTCCTCTTGTATCTTCCTCTACGTGACCACCATTAGTGTCCTCCGACTGATCCTAGTGGCATGTCACATTTCGTGGTTTCGAGAATCCTGGTGTGATCTAACTCCAACACTCCAATCTATGAACCCTGAAACCCTACTAGGGGCCTAGCAAGCACTAGCCCTCTCTCCTATGCACTCGATGTGTCCTTCCTCTAGGAATTGGGTCCCATCTCCCAAATATTTCGAGACTTTGAAAATGAGTCAACCCTGAATCCTCGATCCCAAAACTCTGATAAGGGCTTAACGTTCTTTAGCTCCTCCCCTTGTCTATGCTCACGTGACCATTCACCATGACCATGGGTTCATCCTTTGGATGTGTCAGGACTTCGCATATCGGGAAATTTTGATGCAAATCACTTCTATTCTCCTGACTCTCGAAATACCAAAATCTCGTAGCTTCCCATCCAATGGTCCTAGTTCTTCCATGATCTAATGGCTTAGATCGCACCGCGACTTTGCACGTCGGGATATTCTAAATGAGTCAAATTTGACTCTCCATTCCCTGAACTCCTGATCCCCAAAGTGTAGAAATTCTCCTACGCCTGATCAATGGTTCCTGACGCTCCAAGATCCGACAGTCTAGATCCTCCTCACCTGAATCGGTATTTTGCCTTCCGAGAATTTTGGAGGTAGCTCCCTCCGTTTATCCGAAATGTCAAAATGCCAATTCTCTAGATCGATGACGCACAACCCCCGTGATTCGACGACTGTGATTGAATCACGATTTCATGATTGAGGAATTCTAACAACTCCACCCTTTGACCCCTCTAAGTCGTTAGTCTGTGAAATGCTTCCTACTCGCCACGCATTTTTTCCGGTGGACGGTCTTGATTATTTCGTGAATTCTCCTTTCATGAAATTGTTCTTGTCTTCACCTCTGATCTCCCGAAGTCTGAGACCCTGATGGCTCCCAGATCTTCGCCACCTATCCTTCGATGATGGACAATTAGGATCTGTTCCTTCTTGTATCAGGACTTCATGTTTCTTGAAGTTGAAATACTCCTCACCTCTAGTATTTTGATACCCGATATCTCAATGTTTATGTGCGCTATCAAAGGGTTTAACCCTCGTGCACCTTCCTCTGAATCCAATGACTGTTGGTCCACGTGCTTAGATCCAATGGCTCAGATCTATTCTTCTTGTGCGCTACCTTTCTACTGCCTGTATGTATATACTATGGTCCAGATCGCTCCCTCTGCCCGATCCAATGGTCAAGGTGGATCCCAATAGATGCTTGGATCTACGGTCTAGGTCACATCGTGACTTTGGTTTTCAGGGGTTTCATAGGATCCTTCCCTTGCAAGATGGTTACCAACATCCGTCGAACTTGCGAAGATTGAAGGAGTTGAGGCGTTAACGCCTACACCCCTTCTTCAAATCTAACGATTGTGATAGACCTTAGATCCTCTCGAAAGGATCTCGTCTGTTTATCTTCCAAACGAAAGAAATGTTTCCTTTTGCTACTTAAATCTCTCTATCCTTCCTAAGATTCATTAGTTATGAAGGAATTAAGAGCTTTGCACTCTTTTCTCCTGGACTTGGCTCTTAGAAGAGTCTTCTGCGCACCCCTTGCGCTCATTCATCAAGTCTAGGAATTAAGTGGGTCTCGGTCTCCACTTTCCTCGCAAGGAGCCTATGCATAACTACACTACCTCTCCTGAGCTTAATAGTCTTCGTCCTCCAAGGGACTCAAAATGATTAGGAAGGTTGACATGCGTACATGAAACTGTGTCCATGGTCGATGAACTCACAGCCCACTTATCTTATCTTAAGCCATCACAGGGCTTGTGCATTTACATGTACAAACCGACAAATTTGGTACTTGCTTGAACACATAATTTAAATAATAATAAGGATATACGGTATAACCATTAAGAAAACATGCACATTCCTGAAAACATTCACAGCATAACCAATTCATACATAGTTATAGCTAAATTGCACAGGGCAAGAGATCACTTATCTATTACAGGTTGTCACCGACCAACTGACTGTGGGTGTTCGTCCTTCCACCCAACCATAGGCTTAGAGGCATTCACTATTAGAACTCTAGCCACCCCCATGCCAAGCCATGATATCACTAGGGAGCTCTCGTAGTTCTCAAGAGTTCTTTCTCTATTTCAGCTTCTGCTCAGGTTCTGTTCTCTGTGCACTTTCATAGGTTATCCTCTTTGTTATGACCTCAACGAGTCTTAATCAGATTCTCTTCCAACATCAAGTTCACAACCTTCTGATCATGCTCTCCAGGAGAGCTCTGCGCATCTCCCTTATGCGCTTTCTCTCTCATCTAGTGTCCCTTCTCCCATGTGTATCCCTCTTACCTTGGAAGGTTTTTCGAACTATCCTGTTCCTTCTTTAATAAGGAATCTTAGGTCTATAGGTCCCTGCGGTACTTCGGGCTGACAACCCGTGTTTCCATTCATGGGGGTGGTTGATTGTTCAACCACCAGTCCTTTTTTCATTAACTCATTTCTCTCCTCTAATGATATCATGGCTAGTACTTTCAAGGCTTCACCCCCACAGTCAGTTATTGGCAACTCAACAATAATACATTTACATTGTCCACATGCCTTAGCATGGTAATTCCTATTTTATGATTAATTACAAATTGGGGGAAGCAGGGTATTGCAATTCCCCCCCCCTTAAAGGAACACTGTCCTCAGTGTTCTTTCTCAAAAACACCAGGCATGCCTTTCTCATTCAGTTGTTTCACAAATCTCGATCCTTCTTTCTCAGTCAGGTTCTTTCTCAGACCCTTAGTCTTGTTCACCTGCTTTCAATAATTCTTGGACAACAAGCACGTTAATCATAGTCTTATGCGAAAACATTGCATAAAAAAATTTTCTAGGAAAATTTTCATAATCTTAGCACAATACTTATCTGTCTAGTTTGTGTATCTGTATCCACATGGATGTTTTGTTATCCAGGCTCATCGCTTTACTTAACATACTCATTGGGTGCATGATTCCAATTCAATAGTTCACAAGAGCTATCATGGTTTCATCTTCCTTGCGGTCACTCACCCTCCAGGCCCAAGCTCAGGTATCCCCTTCACTGCTATACAGTCCCTTGGGCGATCCATCTTGCCTTGCCAAGGTTTTCTCGCAAAAGAAGAACTACCCACCGTGTGCATGATCCCAATAGTTTACAAGAACCATTAAGGTCTCCTCTTCCTTGCGGTCACTCACCCTCCAAGCCCAGGCTTAGGCATCCCCTTCACTGCTATACAATCCCTCAGGTGATCCATCTTGCCTTGCCAAGGTTTTCTCGCACAGGAAAAATTTTAGAGACTCTATCAAGTCTTACATTCGAGGCATCCCTCAAAATTTCTCTACCAAGGCGTCCCTCTAGCTTGTGTTACCTCCACACAATAATTTTCAGGTGATCATGGCTTATCATAGGGTTTTCATGGCTCAGTAGTAGCCATGTTCATCATCTTCAGCTTTAACAGCCTTCATCTATCCTTTCTGGACAAATATTTTCTTCTCACCTGTATCACAGGTATATAAGATTCATGAGACATCATTATAATTTCTAACTTTTATAATTTTATTGTAAATTTGTCACCTACAAATTTCCCATTCCACAATTTGTTTTCATATTTTTTCCACACAGGAACCAGATTCATAATTATGGGACTTTCCTGCCCATAACGGTTTGGCTCAGCAGGAAATTGGCCTTCCTTATGAGCTTACAATGCTTCCATATCCAAGACCCCTTTACTTCCTGCACTTTCAACTTCAATCAGCCAAACAATTTGTTATCTTTTCCATGCATATACATTTTATTGCACCTTTACAACATCGTCACAACAATTTCATAATTGTGCATACTAACAATTAAATTTACTTTCTCAAAAAGGAAATACCATTCCTTTCAGTTTGGCTCAGTAGGCAATCGGTCTTCCTTATGGACTTACAACACTGCCATATCCAAGACCCTTTCCTCCCTACAATTTCATTCTTTACACAGCCAAACAAATTGTTAGCTTTTGTGCACATTACCTTTTTCAAAATCAAGTATACTAACAGTCCAAGTCATTTCATCTATTCAAGGATACAAAGCAAAAGGATACATCATCCCTTACCTATGCATCATTCCATCCTACCAAATTTTCAAAATGTAATTCGGATGTCAATTGATTTTATTGAATGCGCCAACATTCGTGGCCACATTCATACCCAATGCACCCTTGCATTGATTTCAAGTTTGTCACACTTTATGATAGGTTCTTGGCCATGGTTTGTTGGAATTTAACCAACCTCTTCACCACATGGCCTATTCATTTTCATTCACTCTTACAATAGGACCATGCTTCCTGCTATAGGCCAATCACGATCCCAAATCAGTACATATGAACTCAAAATTTTCACATGAATTCCTTTACGCATTCCTTGATTGTCAATGCATTCACGACATATCAGTTCATGAATTCTTCCAAGGGTTACAAACAATGTTTACTACCATAGGTTGATACCTCCATCATTCAGGTTCTCCTTCCTAAGTCATACCTTACTTGGGTATCCAAGGCATACAACTACCTTTCAAAGTTCATGCCTAACATTAAGTCAATAAAATATTTCAGAAGGGGTTCTTACCAAATCCCTTCATACCTTGTGCCACATAGGCATGAATATCTTTATACTGGTGTTATAACCCTAAATTGCACCATCCATGCTTACCTGGCATCAGGTCAACTCGTTGCCCTTCATTGCCAAAGCCATGCTGAACAGACTCTTAAAAAACCTCTTAAAACAAGTAACCCGCACCCTAACCCATTACTGGGCATGTTGGAACGCTGTCAGGCTCATTACTGGGTGCGTTGGAACGCTAGCTGGCCCACTACAGCCCGCGTTTACCTAACGAAGCACAAAAACAGGAAAGTTTCCAATGGGACGAAAAGCTTTGGGTCAGTTAACTGGAACTCCCAGGCATGCATGGCCGAGAGTTCATCCAAAACCCTAGCTCCTTCTAGCCTATAAAAGAAGGGGTAGGCATACTATTCAAAAGAGGAAAAAGATAGCAAAGAAACTTTGCCCAATTGCCGAATCCATTTGTCCCAACCCTTTAGCATTTTCTTAAGCCTAAGCAGAACTCAAGAAAAGTAGTTGGAGGACAAAGAAGAGAAGGAGTCCAGGATCAGGATCGAGGAACGGTGGTCGATCTCTATGATTATTGTAAGTTGATTCATCTTGAGATTAATAAAAAAATACTTTTCCCATCCCAATACATGAGTGATATATATTTTATTCGATTGATGCTTAATCTCTAACCCTCTAGTAGAACAATAGCATGCATGCATAGTGTTTTTGTCTTGATTGCAAGATCGTCTTTGGAAGGAGTAGCAGAAGCAAGGAGATAAAGCGCAACGGAGGATCTACACCAAGCATCGATAAAAAGGTTAGTTAGTTCTTTCCATGTTTGCATGTGAAAAAGGGTTTTAGGTTTGGGATAGGAGGTTGAAAGTAATTTCTTAAGGGTCATGATCTGCATGCAAGTTTAAGCCCTAGCTTGTTAGTCCATAGGGTATAATTTCCTAACAACAACTGGTTCTTGGCTGCTAGCACTCTCTTTCTGATCTCTACCTCATCAACAGTGCTTTAGCAGGATTTTCACAGTCCTGTCAACAATGTTTTGACTGTAGCCTTCCATGGTCACCCTCTGCTTGAGGTTGCCCATCATTGGCAACTGTCGTCTTCAATATCTCCAATTCATTTCTATACACAACATGCATCATCATAGCCACAATTACATTAGTCGTAATATTAAACCGAATGCATGTATCATAACATTTAAATTCATAAACATCTTCAAATGTTTCCACACTGCAACACAAAAAAATTTCAATTGTATCTTCGGCAATACAATCCTTATCACTTATGGTGTCAAGACCTTTTTACTTTTATTGGCGTACTAGATTTCTCATCCAAGAGAAAACATAATACTCAACGAGGAAAGAATTGAAGACTCTCCCATTATTCCAACTCCTCCTACACCGCCTGGGAATTTTCAGTCCAGCTAAGTTATTTCTAAGGTCTCACTGTCTTTTCTCGACTTTTGCAATTCTACTCCCTGTTGGGATCTTCCTGCTCTTTTCCTTGAGCCGCCTTGGTTAGGCCTCACCCTAACCCCTTTTGGGATACAACAACATGCTTTAATAACAACTCTTTGTTCATAATGGGTCATGAACTTGTGCACCCAACACATTACCATTCAGTTATTAGAATGGTCAATATTCATTTATTAGTCTTCTACTCATTACATGATGTCTTTCAAAATGTAATCCAAGATTCTGGTATATATATGTGCACTCATACAAATTTTTGGTTTACTGCTTAATTCTCAGCGGTCATTAGGGTTGTGACTCTGCTCTTTTGACAGAGTGCTTACACAGTTACTTCATAGGGAACTCCTTCAGCAGGCAACTTTCTTATTTCACATCCATCACTATCTATGATGGCCTCAAGTTCGAATTATCTTCAGCTTGTTAATAAGCATTCTTTAAGGGACATAGACATACATTTCTAACATGCATTCTAGATTATGTATCCACACATGTTCTAGGTTTTTGATAACTTACATCCATGATGTACTTAGCTATACTCATAATCGTAAGCCTGTGTGCAGTTTCCATATGTATATTTCACATCCCACATGCATCTTTACTTTTAAGATCATTCAACTTAGGATCATTCACAATCTTTCTCATGTGATGCTCAAAGGTGTAATCATTTGTCTCTTATTATGACAAGAGAGCATCTTTGCTCATTTACCCTTTCATCTAATTATATTAGTATTTCCTGAGGAAATGGAATACATTCCCCCCAGGCTATTATTTGGAACATAACTTTCATGACTTTTCAAACTGGAGTCAGCCATGCATCCATAGTATTCGTTTAATCTAGACAAGAGAAATTATTGCTTTATATTTCCCTTATCATGGAAACCATATAGTGCCACTGCCTACAACTATACTCTTTCATCATACACATGCATCACTTGCATGTTTAATATCATTCATACCTAACTAATATCGATATCAGGCTTCATTTTAAGAAGTTTCACAATGCATTAAACCCATTCACTCAAGCATACTAAAACAAAGCTAAGTATTCATCATGCTAGCTTATTGCTTACACCTTTTCCATGTCATTTACACACATGGACATATCAGGCTTCCAAATCCCCCTCCTAGGGATATTCCAATCATTCTTATGACAAGCCTCATCAGGATACTCAACACTGAGCTTCCCTCTCAGTCGAGGGCTTGAAACCATATTATTCCTTTAAGTATGTATACACATAGACGTAGGTGCGTCTCTTGTACCCCTTTTTACATTGATATTTTAGTTTCACCATTAATGTTATTTAGTGAGAGGTTACAATCATTCATATGACTAGTTTTACAGTCATAATTCATACGGACATTTCCCTCTCTTTATGGGAACAACCAACAAGGGTCACTCTTGGGAATTAGCAACAGTCCCAAAGGACTCCTCATTATCTTGCTTAAATAGATTATCCTTGTTGTCGGTTTTAACCATTATAGGTCAAGTAATCTGACCCTACATATTTTCATTAGTCCTCTTGGCCATGAACAATTATATACTTAGGGTTTAGTCTTTTAATAATGTAGTAATTATAACTTGCTAAGGATCCTACCAGTCCTTACCAGATTTCCTTAATCATGAAGGAATTCTTCATGAGGATCTTAATCCTTACATAACCAACCATCTCAATTGTAAGAGACTCTACCTACTTTCGTAAGTAGACATTGTCACACTATAACAGAACCACTCAGTTCATGTATCTTGTCTGGCTCATTCAATTTCATAACATAATTTATTCCACCTCTATCATTCACATTCAGGTCTCATCAATAATATTGATCAGCACATCCCTACTCCTATGAGAGTAGTTATCACTTTGTCAAAGGGACAATATAATTCCTTTGCTGGGATTCCGTAAGAATTCCCAAATTATAGTTTCATTCTGTAGTCCTTCTCCTTAGGGAGTTGATGCAGATAATAAACCTTCTTCCAAAGGTAGAATTACCTTTCAACATGCATCATCTTAACCTTAGTGAACATAATCTCATGAGTGTTCTTCGGCCCATCCTGGCCTATGTTTGAATCATGCCCTGCTAGATAGGGTAGGGTAGTATGCCCTTTTCCTTAAATTTTTCTAAGAAAGAAAAGCAATCAAATCTTTCATGAGCACAAGCAGGCCAAGTGTTGTAACCATGCTCTGATACCATTTTGTCAAACACCCACACCGGGCATAAAGTTTTTTTTTTTTTGATTTTCTTAAAGGCTAGGAACTCCATTCATGGTTCCTAATTTGGAAAGTCAGGGAACCAGTCCAACCTCCTATTCATGGATCATTCTTAACTATGTTGAGATGGAGCAGGTCTTTGATTCCCTGCTGGAATCTCATGAACAATCCACAGGACCTTTCTATAAAATTCCACCTATGTGACTAAGCACTAAGTGCGAGCCTCTACTCCACACGACCACAATTATGACTGCACACTTATGAAAAGGTGCATCACAATTTCACGTATCGAGACCTTGCGAATGAGACACTTCAATTCTCCCGATAGCCAATTTTTGACAGGAGCTTAGCACTGTCTAGCTCCTCTCGTATCTTCCTCTACATGACCACCACTTGTGTCCTCTGGCTTATCCTAACGGTGCGTCACATTTCATGGTTTCAGGAATCCTGGTGTGATCCAACTCCAACACTCCAATATCCGAACCCTGAAACCCGACTAGGGGACTAGCAAGCGCTAGCCCTCTCTCCTATGCACTCGATGTGACTTTCCTCTAGGAACTAGGTCCTAACTCCCAAATATTTCGAGACTTTGCAAATGAGTCAACCCTGAATCCCCAATCCCAAAAATCTGATAAGGGCTTAACATTATTTAGCTCCTCCCCTTGTCTCCAATCACGTGACCATTCACCAATACCACGGGCTCATCCTTTGGATGCGTCGAGACTTCGAATATCAGGAAATTTCGATGCAAATCACTTCTATTCTCCCGACTCCCGAAATACCGAAATTTCGGAGGTTCCCATCCAATGGTTTTGGTTCTTCCATGATATAATGGCTCAGATCGTGTGACGACTTCGCCCGTCGGGATATTCTAAATGAGTCAACTTTGACTCTCCATTCCACGAAATCCCGATCCCCGAAGTGTCAAAATTATCCTACGCTGGATCAACGGTTCCTGACGCTCCAAGATCTAACGTTCTAGATCCTTCTCGCTTGAATCCGGATTTCACCTTCCGAGACTTTTGTAGGTAGCTCCCTCCATTTCTCCCTATTCCCGATTCTCTGAAATGTCGAAACACCAATGCTCCAGATCGACGACCCACAACCCCAGTGATCTGACGACTGTGATTGAATCACAATTTTGTGATTCGGGAATTCTAACAACTCCACCCTTTGACCCCTCTAAGTCTCGAGTCAGCGAAATGTTTCCTGCTCGCCACGCGTCCTTTTCGATGGATGATCCTGATTATTTCGTGAACTTGTTCTTGTCTTCACCTCTGATCTCTTGAAGTACAAAACCCCAATGGCTCCTGGATATTCACCACCTGTCCTCCAATGATGGATGGTTAGGATCTATTCCTTCTTTTATCGGGACTTCACGTTTCGTGAATTTGAAAGACTCCTCACCTCTAGTCTTTCGATACCTGATATCCTGATGTTCATGTGTGCTATCAAAGGGTTTAACCCTCATGCACCTTCCTCTAGATCCAATGACTGTTGGTCCATGTGCTCAGATCCCAATGGCTCAGATCTATTCTTCCTATGCACTACCTTTCTACTGCTTGGATGTATATGCTATGGTCCAGATCGCTCCCTCTTCCTGATCCAATGGTCAAGGTGGATCCTGATAGATCCTTGGATCTACGGTCCAGGTCACATCGTGACTTTGGTTTTCGAGGGTTTTAGAGGATTCATACCCTATACGATGGTTACCAATGTTCTTCAAACTTTCGAAGATTGAAGGAGTTGAGGCGTTAACGCCTACACCCCTTCTTCAAATCTAATGGTTGTGAGAGACCTCAGATCCTCCTGAAAGGATCTCATCCATTCATCTTCCAAACGAAAGAAATGTTTCCTTTCGCTACTTAAATCTTGCTATCCTTCCTAAGCTTCATCAGTTATGAAGGACTTAAGATCTTTGCACTCTTTCCTCCTGGACTTTACTCTTAGAAGAGTCTTCTGTGCACCCCTTGTGCTCATTCGTCAAGTCTAGGACTTAAGTGGGTCTCAGTCTCTAGTTTCCTTGCAGGGATCCTGTGCATAACTACACTACCTCTCTTGAGCTTAATAGACTTCATCCTCAAAGGGACTCAAAATGATTAGGAAGGTTGACATGAGTACATGAAACTGTGTCCATGGTCGATGAACTCACAGTCCACTTATCTTATCTTAAGCCATCACAGGGCTTGGGCATTTACGTGTACAAACTGAAAAATTTGGTACTTGTTTGAACACATAATTTAAATAAGAATAAGGAGATACAGTATAACTATTAAGAAAACATGCACATTCTTGAAAACATTCATAGCATAACCAATTCATACACAGTTATAGATAAATTGCACAGGGCAGGAGATCGCTTATCTATTACAGGTTGTCGCCAACCAACTGACTGTGGGTGTTCATCCTTCCACCTGACCATAGGCTCATAGGCATTCAATAATAACACTCTAGCCACCCCCATTCCAAGCCACGATATCACCAGGGAGCTCTCATAGTTCTCAAGATTTCTTTCTCTGTTTCAACTTCTGCTCGGGTTCTGTTCTCTACGCACTTTCAAAGGTTTCCCTCTCTGTTATGACCTCAACGAGTCTTAATCAGACGCTCGTCTAGCATCAAGCTCATGTCCTTCTGATCATGCTCTCTAGGAGAGCTCCACGCATCTCCCTTACGAGCTTCCACTCTTGTTTGGTGTCCCTTCTCTCGTGTGCATCCCTCTTACCTTGGAAGGTTTTACGACCTATCATGTTCCTTCTATCAGAAGCTCAGGTCTACAGGTCCCTATGGTACTTCGGGCTGATAGCCCATGTTTCCATTCATGGGTGTGGTTGATTGTTCAACCACCAGTCCTTTCTTCATTAACTGATTTCTCTCCTCTAGTGATATCATGGCTATTACTTTCAAGGCTTCACCCCCACAGTCAGTTATTGGCAACTCAACAAGAATACAGTTACATTGTCCACATGCCTTAGCATGATAATTCCTATTTTATGATTAATTACAAATTGGGGGAAACACGGTGTTACAATGTTCCACATACCACCAAAAATAGAATGACATGTACTATCCATCTAGAATAGTATTTCCTTTAAATATATCAAAACTCATACCATTATCCATCAAACAAACTTGTGTCCATTACCCAAACCTGGGTTCTCCAACTTCTCATGGCCATAACTCTCGAACCGTGAGGAGCTATGTGGCGTTCGACATACCACCAGAAATGGAATGACATGTAATATCCATCTAGAATAGTCTTACCTTCAAATATATTAAAACTCATACCATTATACATGAAACAACCTTGGGCCCATTACCCAAACCTTTGTGCTGTTGTAATTCGCTACTAGACTTTCTCCAAGGGTTAAAATCAATCACTAAGGATTGACATCAATCTACAATATCACTCTCTAATATTTGACATCAATGAAAACCAACAATCCATACCAAATATCCATCAACCTAAGCCAACGGTTTGACAATATCCCCCTTTGGCATTGATGGAAACACTTAGTCATGATAAAATTCATGCTTATACTCTTTATCAATGTTTCTATCTCTCCCCCTTTGACGTCAATGGAAAAGGGTATCTCCCTTTGGGGCTGCTTCCCCTAACATAACTCTCCTTGGGTCTACTCCCCCTGTGTACATGCCTTTAATTTTTATTTGTGTTTATAATCCCCTGATTACTCTATTTCACTTGAAATGAATAATATCTCCCCCTTTGACAAAGGGTGTCACTCTGAAGTCATATCACTCATTCTTCCCTTGTGACAATCGCTCCCCTTGGAAACATGCCTCTATGCTGTCTCTCCAAGCATTTACCTTTGCATATGATAAATCTCCCCCCCTTTGTCCTATTTATGGTGCTTCCTCGTGTACATCTAAGACATATAAAATAAGCATTCAAAAGCATTCATTTTGGAGTAGAAATTAATCCTAGTCTCTGGCGAAGATACTCAAGGGATTCTTGTGGAAGAAGTTTTGCAAAGATGTATTCCACTTGTTCTTTTGTTCCCAGATATTCAACTCTGATGTTCTTCTCTGCAACCTATTCCTGTAGAAATTGATACTTAATTGGAATGTGCTTCATCTTGAAGTGCATCACCAGGTTTTTTAATATACTGATGGCACTTTTATTATCACAATAGATTGGAATGGTCTCATCATACTCAACCTGTATATTTGTCAAAGTTTGTTTCATCCATAGAACCTGTGTTGCTGCAATATACTATGCCTCAACAGTAGATAAGAATATTGATGATTGTTTCTTGCTTAGCCAAGATACTAAACACTCACCCAAGTAGAACATTGCTCCACCGGTGCTTCATCAGTCATCAATGAAACCTGCACAATCTACATCTATGTAGGAAATAAGTGATAGATCCTTTCCTTTGGTTCTGCTTGAAATCGTGCCACGTGGCCAACTGCCTACATTACATCTGGTCTAGATGTTGTCACATATAGTAAGCTACAAATCATTGAACTCTATTGCCTCTAGTCTGTAGACTTTGAATCATCATCTTTGCACAACTTGCAACTGGTTTGCATAGGAGTGGTAATTGGTTTGCAATCTTCCATTATGAACTTCTTTAGCATTTCTCTGATACACTTTGTTTGAGAAATAAAAATTCCTTGGTTTCCTTGACATATCTGAAGACCCAAAAAGAAGGATAGTTCTCCAAGTAATGACATTTCAAATTCATTCTGCATATCCTTTGCAAATTTCTGGCTTAACCTGTCATTAATACTTCCAAAACAATATTATCAACATAAATTTCAATTAACAAAATATTACCTTGAGTTACCTTGATGTAGAGGTTGTTGTCTGTACCTCCTTTCCATAGTTCATAGGGAGTTTTTTCATTGTTGTTTCTGAGCATTACTCTATTTTGAATGTGAAATGATGTATGCACTGCATGTGTCCAAAAAATATTTGTCAATTTGGAATCCATTAGCATTGTTCGAGACATTTCCTGTGTAATTATCATCCATTATGATAATGTTCCTTTGTCTCTGAACCACTCTCTGAACTAATCTATGAATCCATGCTCTCGTCCACTATCATATATTTGTCCAAACCTGCTAAGTTTTCTTACGAATCCATCTTTTTCCATATTGTCCAAGACTCTACTTGCGCAAATGTCCATAATGCTAACCATTTATCACTATACTATCATGACGTCTTGATTAATCTATCAAATTGTACTGCTGCTAACTGATTTCTCTGAATCTATCTTCTCAAACTCTACAATTTTCTCGAAGGATGGTTCTTTGGTCTGTCACAGCTATCGCATAGACTCCCCTTTCTAATATTCATATTACTTGGGAGTATCTAAGTCGGATGGCTGAGAAAAATTCCTTCTTTGATGTGTATTCATCATCATCTTCATTGGTATATTCAATATCTCTCTGAGCTATGACTTCTTTCTTTCTGTCTTTGGATTCATCTTTTACTTCAATTCCTGAAAGTACAATCTCTTGAGCCTATTCCTTATTTACTTTTCCTTCCTTTCTTTCAATTATTTTCCAAACCTTTTTGTATCTAACATCTTTATTTTTTCTCTGTAGAATTTTCTTCATCTCATTTTATTGCTAATATTGCGATCTCTGGTATCCGGTCTTTGTTCACCTTTTCTTCCTGTTTTCTTATCCATACTTTATTATATCTGATATCAATATTCTCTTTCATGGAAGTATCGATCATGCTTCTACAATCACTAGCTATGTGTCCATAGTTATGAAATTTGTAACACTCAATGTTATGTGTGACCACATAGACACTTCTTGCTTGAACATTTTTTTTATAATCCCTGCAATCTACAACCTTATGTCCAAATTTAGTACAATAAAAACAATGACAATAAAATAAATTTTCATACCTGGGAGTGAATGATCTTTTTTTTGCGTAGTNTGGTTGACCATGATTCCTTCCTTTGACTACTTCTGCATAACTCTTTCTATTTTCTTCATTCTTCTTTTCTGGAAACCTAGAGTGCTTCTCTTCATTCTCTATAACTGATGTGGATGTTTCTGTCTCTTCAACGTTCTTGTTGAGCTTGACGATTTTACTTCTCAATGTGACAACTTCTTCTTCAAGCTTCTCAACCTCTTCTTCTTTCTTCATTATTTGAGACTTCATGACTTATTTTGTTCTTTTCACTTCTTCAAGATGAATTTTTAATGTGATTATTTCTTCTTCAAGTCCTTTCTCTTCTTGACCAAACTTTGCCTCAAGCTGGTTTAGATCGTTAGTTCTTTCCTTAATATGATCTGTCAATATCTTCTCTCTCATTTTTTCTTCTTCCTTCTGTGCTGCTATGTTGGTTTCCAAATACTTCTTTTGATATTCAAGATTTTATTCAATCTTTCTAGCTTCTTCTAGATGAGTTCTTAAGTTCTCGATGACATGTTGGGCTTCTTCAAAAATGTGAACACTTTCCTTTTGTTTCATCAATTATTTCTTGAGTGAATTGTTTTCTTCTCTTAGTCCATCTAAAGCACTGATCAATTCTTCTTCATAATTGTATTCCTTTTCAATTAGCTTTTCCATCTCATTTCCTTCATGGCATTCTATTTCAAGATGTCCACGTTTTTCACAATTAGAACAAAACAACATACCTCTGGTGATTATGTACTCTTCGTCTTCTAAATTTGCTTGAGATGGTGAACATAATTCTTCTTGATTTGTATCTTCATATTCTTTGACATTTTGTGAATCTATGATGGGTGAAGAATATATGTCATGTAACTTATCCCAAAGTTCTTTTGAAGATGAAAATTTACCAACCTTTTCTCTTACCGGATTAGGTAATCCTTCCCAGATGAAATCCATTTCTATTTTGTTATTGTTCGTCAATTCCTTCTTGGTTGCAGTCTTTTCTCATTTTGAACTATCATATCCTGTAACAACTGATAGCCAAACATAATATCCCTGTGCCTGTAAAAATACTTTCATCCTTATGCTCCACATCTCATACTTAAAACCATTCTGAACATTAAATATTGGTACTCCATTCTCAGAATAATCCATGATCTCCTTCCAGTGGTTAAACTGTTTCCTGAAGGAACCGGCTCTGATACCAATTGTTGGATCAATGAGAAGGGGGGTGAATCAGTAATAGAGAAATTTAATCCTTTTTAACCATATAATCCCAAGTGTTATATCAATGCATCATTATCATCCAATAACTGTAGAGTAAATAAACAATGAACAAATTAACAATCATACACATACACAATACACCAGTGTTTTACGTGGAAACCCAAAGCAAGAGAAAACCATATAATTCTTTTTCTTATATGTCTTGAAGAATTACATTCATTGGAAGCACCAAATTCCTTTGTTTTCCAGCTGTAACTGGACGAAGGCTACAACCTAAGGGAATATCCAAATCCCCCATTCTCTTGCTACAACCAGAAGGAGGCTACAACCCCCTATGTTCTCTGTCTACAACTGGGTGGTGAATACAACCACCTATCCTTTCCCCGTCCAACCGCCCTAAAGTATAAGTAGAATGATGGAACCAATGTCACACTATCACTATGAGATATACTGCTGTAAACATGTACCAATCAACCTATAATCAACAACCTATACCAATAACATGAACCATGCATCAACTTGTACCAAAACCTATAATCAACCTGTACCATAAACAAAAGCATTAACCATGCACCAACCTGTACCTCAAGTTGTACCTTGAACAAGTGCATCAACCATGCACCAAACCTGTACCTCAACCCATACCATGAACAAGTGCATCAACCATGCACAAAACTTGTACCTCAACCTGTACCATGAACAAGTGCATCAACCATGCACCAAACTTGTACAAATAACATGTCACAACAACCTTTCCAAACAACCTATCACAACAACCTGTCTCATTAATCTTATCAACCAAATCAGATCTACTCACCAAGATCAATCACCAAGACATCTCTCAAATATGTTCATCAACCAATCATAACACAACAACTCATAATCATCACCAAGATCAATATGTGCTTCTAATAATATACCAATACACGTATGTTACATCATCCATAAACCATGTGTCAACAATAATACTAACAAGTGCCTCCAATGATGTACCAAGTATGTACCAATCATGTATCAACTACTCATCAATATGTACCAACATCATCAACTATACACCTCATGTATGTGCCAACTCATCAACTACTTGTCTCAACCATGTACCCAAAATTTACCTCAACCAAAATCCCTCATCAATTTCATCATACAAATATGATTTTTAACTCTATAATAGACCTAGTGTATATGATCATATGCATGAAAACCTTCCTTAACTTTAACAATAAGAGACTAGCATTTTCATTAAACTTTTCTTTAGTCTCACATGACTAGTTTTGGATTAGTCAACAACCCTAGCTTTAAATAATCATAACTATGTACCTGTAATGAATAAAAATATCAAAATGATACACAATTTTCTTCAGTGTGTTTTATGCAATTCCTCCAAGTGTCACTACTTGGAACCTCTCAGAAAAGGAGTTATAGAAAAAATGACATACCTTGCTGAATTCTGGCTTATTCTAGAGAGAGACCTTGTAGAACATGCCCCACACGGAATATTTGTTGAATAGATATGAAAATTTTACACAACATACTACAGAATGTAATATAACCAACACATTTTTTCTTACTCAATTTGGATCTGTTAGGAAGAAGTTATGACGTTTTTACCTGAAACACCTATTTTAGACTAGTTTTAGGACTAGCCACAAACCCTATTTTCCACGGAGTGTAACTCCAAAAATAAAACGACTGACAAGATGATTTTTTTACCACAAATACTTGGATATTTTTCCTCAATGGCCTATCAATTGCACGGTCTGAATCATTCTAGAAAAAAAGTTATTGCAAAAATGGTGAGATGGCCTGTAAATAACATACCTTAGAAAGCATCATCAAAAGAATTTATCCTCCCTTGAATTATGGCCTTCTTTTCTTCACCTTCCCTCTAAAGTTTGGCTTAGATATCCTTTGGTTACCTCATTCACCTATAGATATTCAATATTCTCAAGTGTGATGTAAAATGAGAGAGCCTTGCCTCTTATTTATACTCTCCATCTTCTAGGTCACTTAACCTATTTCTAGGTCACTTAACCCATTTCTAGTTCACTTAACCTATTTCTAGGTTGCTTAACCCATTTATAGGTCACTTAACCTATTTTCCTCATTTTTAGGGTTAACCAATTTCCATAATTAGAAATTTGTCCATTAATTTATCATTTAAATATTCCTCCTTGACTTTGTCACCTCACTTTATCATTTAAATAATCTTCTTTGATTTTGTCACTTCAGTTTATTATTTAAATAATACTTCTTGACTTTGTCACTTTACTTTATCATTTAAATAATAATTTCTTCTTTGCAATCTCTTTGACTTCTTTGACCTTTTGGGGCTTCAAGCCAACTTATGAGGGTCCTCCAACTTCGTTAGGCCATAACTCTCAAACCGTGAGGAGTTATGTGACGTTCCACATACTACCAGAAATGGAATGACATGTACTATTCATCTAGAATAGTCTTGCCTTCAAATATATCAAAACTCATACCATTATCCATCAAACAAACTTGGGTCCATTACACAAACCTGGGTTCTCCAACTTCTCATGGCCATAACTCTCTAACTGTGAGAAGTTATGTGACGTTCCACATACCACCAAAAATGGAATGACATGTACTATCCATCTAGAATATTCTTACCTTCAAGTATATTAAAACTCATACCATTATACATGAAACAACCTTGGGTCCATTACCCAAACCTTTATGCTGTCGGAATTCGCTATTGGACTTTCTCCAAGGGTTGACATCAGTCACTAAGGGTTGACATCAATCTACAATATCACTCTCCAATAGTTGACATCAATCACAACCAACAATCCATACCAACTATCCATCAACCTAAGCCAACTATTTGACAATGTGTGGAGGTGGATTTGGAAAAAGGTCTACCATAGGAAATTAACCTTAAGTTGGATAATTGAACCTATCTACAAGAAGTAGACTATGAAAAAATACCCTACAAATGTAATATTTGTCATGAATACGACCACTTTACTATGAGATGTCCAAAATCTCATTAAGATCTTCCAATAGAAGAGACACTGGATCAATGGCATCAACCCAAAAGAAAGAAGCAAAACCCTAAGACCACCCAACCATTTGTAAAAGCTCCTCCTCAAGAGGGAGATCCCTCCAATCCAAAATCTCAGGAAGCTCCCTCCACCTCCTCGGTAGGCACTAATAAGAATTCCATACCAACCAAAAACCAATATGAAATTCTCTCTAAGGTTGAAGAAGAACCGTAAAAAGAGCTCCCTCCTATTCAATGTGAGACTTCAGGTACGGTGGGAGACACTTTGGTTCCTCCAATCATTCAACAAGTTTCTCCTCATCTAGATCAAGAGGAGGGAGAAATTGATGAAATATCATAATAGGAAACAAACTCTAGTACTACAAATATTCAATCCACCAAACAATCAGGGCAAAAGTCGAAAAACCTATGTAGAGAAGAAACAACATGAAGGGAAATCGATAAGGTAAAATAGAGTACGAGGGATGGACATACTAAAACAAAACCCAAACCCTCAAGGAATCAAGGTGGGTTAGTGCCCCCTAAAAGGGGAAACCCCAAACAATCGTCCAAATGATTAAGGTTGTTTCCTGGAATTGTAGAGGACTAGGAAGTAAAGTTAAAAAAGAAATGGTGAGAAATATTCTTTGATCTGAAAAACCATAAGTCCTCCTTCTCTAGGAAACAAAAAATGAAGGATGTGGACTTCCTTCAATATATTACTTTCTTCTGGGCATTCAAATCATGGTAAGGCAGTCAGCTCAAGGGGGGCCTCTTAAGGGATTTGCACACTCTGGAATCCCATTTTGTTTCAATCAGAAGAATGGGAATGCAAGCCTAATTGGTTGTTGGTCTCAATTATTCATGTCCCTTTGGGAAATCCTTTCTCCATTTTAAATATTTATATTCCCTCTATCAATAAAATTAAATCTTTGTGTTGAAATTCCATGTTTTCTCTCCAAAACAGACTAAGGCCTGCTTTTTAATTTTTGTTGAGGATTTCAATACCACTTTGTATCATTTTGAGAAATGGGGAGGCTCTATTGTTAGAGAGCAATCCAGGGAAAACATGGAATATATCCTAGATATATATGAACTAATAGAAATCCATCCTATCTTTGGCCACTACACTTGGTCCACTAAGAGGCAGGGCCCGAGTCACATAGCAACCAGGCTTGACCAATTTCTAATTAGTACTAGTATACTGGAAGAATTCTTTGTTTACACTTCTAGAATCATCCCCTAGTTGAATTTTGAACACCGCTTGATCACATTAAAACTCTCCTGCAATTCTCCAAGGCCTCGTTCCCTTTCACTTCAATCCTCATTGGGAAGAATATCCTTCCTTTCTTGGGGTGATTGAAGAAGCATGGAGGCCATGGATTCATGGATCCCATGTCTTTATTTGGGAAAAAAGTTAAAAGAAACAAAGAGGGATATTAGAGAATAAGTTAAACTTAAACCAAATCAAGAGAGAAAAGACATCCAAGATTTGACAAAACAAATGGAGGAGATTAGGGCCAAATTGGAGGTAGATCCTGTATCCCCTTCTCTTCTCATTGAATAGTAATGCAATTTACAAAAGCACCAGAAGGATCTGAAGGAAGAAGAATCATAATGGAGACTAAAGTCCCACAACCTTTGGCTTAAAGTGGGGGATAGAAATACAAAATTCTTCCACTGTGAAGCCAAAGCATGGATCTGGAGAAACAAGATTTCATAGATTAGGGGAGAGGATGATTCTTTTATCTTAGGCCAGGAGAAGCTTTGGAAAGCAACTAAAAATCATTATGAGAACCTATACACAGAAGATGGAAAGGGGGATATAGAAGCTCAATAAAATTTCTTAAATATACCTAGGCTTATTAGCATTGAAGACAACATCAAACTATCAAGAAAAGTGATAGAAAAATAAATAGAAGAGGCTCTACAACAAATGAATTTGGACAAAGCTCTAGGACCAAATGATTTCTTAGTACACTTATATATCATAAGTTGGAAAATCATAAAGAATGACCTAGTGCATATGATCCAGCATGTGTAAAAATCGGTAAGAATGGGAGGCAATACCAACTCCTCCTTCCTATATATTATACCCAAGGAAATAAACCCCTCCTCCTTTATTCGTTACTTCCCAATATCCCTATGCAATGTATCTTACAATATTATTTCCAAAATCATAGAAAATCATATAAAACCCTTCCTTCCTTCCCTCATTTCACCAAAGGGGGATTTGTGGAGAAAAGGAAAATGATGGATAACATCCTGATAGTCCAAGAAGCTATCCATTCAAGTAGGGAGAAGCGGGAAAGAGGGGTGGTTTTTAAACTAGATATGGAAAATGAATTTGACAAGGTAAAACACAATTTCCTTTTTGTAGTACTAGAAAGGTTTGGCTTTGGAGAAGATATTTTGGCCTAGATTTCCTCATGTATTAGTTCTCCATGTATTTCCCAATGATCAATGGAAGGTCAGTTAATTTCTTAAAAATATCAAGACAGCTTAGACAAGGTTTTCCAATGTCCCCCCCTTCTATGCATCTTGATGGAAGAATCCTTGAGCATAATGTTGGAGCAGGTGAGACGAGACAAAAGTATCTTGGGTATCAAAATAACTAGCCGGGGAAAACGAGTTAACCACTCTCAATTTGCATATGACACCTTGTTGTTAGGGGCGTGTCCTCTATTATTGCAAGAATATTTAAGGTAGTCTTGGATGAGTTTATGAAATCATCCAAGGAAAATATAAATAGATAGAAAATCCACATTTATGTATGGAACATCATCTCAAGAGTAGCCCAAAGCATTGCTAAAATTCTTCAATTTCCTTTATAGAAGAACTAGACTTCCTTTAAGTATGTTTCCATACCCATATGTCTACAAAAACTTTCTTGTTCATCTTGGGCACCTCTAATAGACAAAATTAAAGCCAAATTTACCCCTTGGGTTCTCAATGGATTAATCTTGCAAGAAGGGTGGTGTTGATCAAGGAAGTTCTATCAGCTCTCACTATCTTCCAATTCTCCTCTCTTCTGACCCCTGTAAGTTTGAAGTCTTATATAGCACAAGAAATAAGGAAATTCCTCTAGAAGGGAGGAAAGACCAATACTGAAAGAATGCATCTAGTAAATTGGAATATAGTGAGAGTGCCAAAAAGTCATGGAGGCTTGGGAATATTAGATCCAACCCTTTAAAATATTGCCTTGGGGGATAAAATATTATGACGTTTAGTTATAGGTAAGCAAGAATGGTGGAAAAATGTTCTGGTGCAAAAATATTTGGAAGGGGATCGGTTCGCTGACTGGACACTACCCCGCTCACTCAATCATGGATCACCAATTTGGAAATTATTGAAGGCATCCCTCTCTCTTTTTCAAAGTAAATCCACATGGATTCTTTAAAATAGAAAACAAATTTCCATTTGGGAAGATAACATAATGGGAAACCCACCCCTACTGTTACAACCCTAAATTACACCATACATGCTTACCTGGCATCAGGCCATCTCAGATCCCTTATTTTCCAAAGCACTGCTGAAAAAATCTTTAAGAAAACCTATTTTGTAAGGGCCCACGCACCCTACTCCATTACTGCACTAGTGTACACGCTAGTTGACCTAAAACAACCCACGTGGACTGACAAAAGCACGAAAAAAGGAAAGTTGTCGATGGAACACACAAATTTTGG
>JASDQU010243435.1:24789-66205 GCA_032191745.1 Picea mariana | reverse complement strand
TCTTCTAAAAAGTTACCCCAATGGAGTCTCCTTTTATGATTTTTCAGACTCTCTAAATATGAAAAACCACTGAGCTTACCTTCTCTGGGCTCATTAAACTTACATCAAAGGACGCTACCATTGTGTGTTTTATTAACCGCGTTTGCATACCTTATACGCCAGCCTTGTAATAGTTTGCTTCTACATCTTAACACCCTTGGCCCCTAGAGGATTTTTCCCGAGTATCATTATACTAGAACATCAGTCTTGTCCTTCTGCCTTGAACTTGTATGTTTGCAACACTCGTTCCTCCATTGTAACGTAACATTCCTTTATTCTTGTTCCCAGAATTATTGAAAAAGACAAAAAAAATCAAATATACCCCAAAAAGAGGAAGAGAAAAATATTTTCTTTATTGGCAACATAATGAGTCTCCCTTGGATAAAGCACATCTGTCTGTTTTTTCATCAAACTATGGGATGTAGTATGACCTTAGGAAGTTTTTCTCGCTATATGGAGTTGTGTCCTCCACCATTTGGTTATCCTTCCAAACATATGGAGAGTTTGCATTGCCTCCTGCTTCATAAACTTATGATTAATGCCATGCTTCCTAAGTCTCATCATTTGTCGTGTTATTGTCCAAGGGAAGTTTGTCACAAAGCCTGAGTCGACCCCTCTGCAATTTGTCTCTTGCCCTCATACCGGGCCATCCTGAATGTCCAATCAAGTCCTTGTTCGAAATCAATGAAGCCTTCAGTCTGATCATCAAGTCCATGACCGACGAGCCATTGAAGACCTCTGGGTAGTGCAGTCGCACACTCATATTACACTCCTACCCGAGTTTTGAATATTTTGAAGTAGTTGCTCAAGCTTTGAAGACCTCATCTCCAGCCATTAGGTTGTATCAGCTTCTAGAATATGGATACTCTATATGTCTATATTTTTTATTTCGAGATGTAGCTCCGCTGTGTATTGTTCGTGACTACTCTTTATATAGTTATATGACATGGATCTACAATGTATTTGATTGGTATCCATGATTCTATTTTATCCCGAGCATGGGTATGCGCGCCTTAGTGAGACATTTGTTATTTTGCAGACGGTGCCTCCTGGTTCCTGATCCTTGGGCTCAATCGTTCAGCACATTAGTAAAGATTGGTAATGTATTTCGGCCATCAGATGCTCTTCTAACCTCACACATTAGAGGGCATCAGTTATAACCCTAAATTTCACCATACATGCTTACCTGGCATCAGGCCATCTCAGATCCCTTCTTTGCTAAAGCACTGCAGAACAACTCTTTAAAAAAACCTATTTTATAAGGGCCCACGCGCCCTACTCCATTACTGCACACATGTACATGCTAGTTGACCTAAAACAACCCGCGTGGACCAACAAAAGCATGAAAAAAGGAATGTTTCCGATGGAACACACAAATTTTGGTGAGTTAATGGAAACTCCCGGCCATGCATGGCCGAGGGTTCGTCCAAATACCTATCTCCTTCTAGCCTATAAAAGAAGGGGTAGGGGTCCCATTTGGAGGAGGAAAAATATAGCAAAGAAACTCTGGCCAATTTCATATTTCCATTGTCCCAACCCTTTAGCCATCCTTGTGCAAGAAGAGATACAAAGCAAAGAAGTTGGAGGACATTTGAAGAGGAGCCCAGGATTAGGATTCGCAGAGCACTGGGCGGTCTCGACACTTGTAAGTTGATTCATTTAAAGTAACAAAGAAATGATTTTCCTGTCCCACTTTATAAGTTCTTCATAGTACAGTAAATATATGTTTGAATCTCTAACCCATTAGTCTATAGGTAAAATGCATGTGTAGTTTGTTTCTTATTTTGCATACAGGTCAGTTTTGAAAGGAGTATTGCTAACAAGTGATCAAGTGGGAGGAAGGATCGACACCGAACATCTGGAACAAGGTATGTTGATCTAACCATGTATTTGCTGAAAAGGAATGGGGTTTAAGTCTGGGGACGAAGGTAGAAAGTAGATTTCTTTTGGTCATATCTGCATGCATAAGATAACCCTATTTGCTAGTCTGTAAGGGGATTTCTCTCACAACACCTACGAGAAAACAAGGAACTAAAACCTCTTTTTCTTTAGTGCTATGAGCATGGAATAAATGCTCTTTATATCTCTCAATATAGCACCCTTATGGTTCTTGGGTTGGATGACTTCTAGAAAACCATCCTCCTCATCTTCTTCCCCTTTTCTAGACCCTATGTTCTTCCTTGCAAGGATGTGGGCCCCAACATTTGTCATCTAAAGATTCCATAGGGTGGGGAGTTGGTTCCTACTCTGTCCATGTCGGTTATGAATCCCTTCTATCTCATTCAACCCTTCCCCATAAATCAAATATATGGAATATAATTTGGGCTTCAGAGAGTCTCCCCAAATTTAATATGTTTTGTTGTAGGTTAACACACGAAAAAATTCTTACAGGAGAAAATTTGCAAAAATAAGGTTTCAATGGCCCTTATAGATGTTCTCTTTGTAGCAAGGGCGAAGAAAATATCTACCATCTTTTCCTAGACTACCCCTTTGCTAAATATGTTTGGGATTTTGTATTGTCTAGCTTATTTCCCCTGATTAGTTGGTCATCCTCCCTGTTATCTCCTCAAATAAATCGATGGAGATTTTGCTTTTTAGGTGATAGATTGTGGTCCAAAAAAATTATTTCTAAATTTTTTTAGGTATGTTAGAGAGTCTATTTTCCGTAAATAAACTTGGAAAGAACTTTTTATTTGGTTTTGTCAAGCAAAAGAGAGAATCTCAGGTTTCGGTGGTTTAGGCGAGCCTGAAAAGTGCTCATTAACCACCGAAAGCCTTCGTTCTCGGTAGTTAAGGGGGAAAAGCAAAAGCCCAGTTAACCACCAAAAAGATTTCCATGGGAAAAATGAAAAGCCGGTGCTTTCGCACGAGCTAGCTGTCAATTGGCATAATCATGAAGACATAACCACCGAAAGTCCATGGAGGTGGTGAGGTATGCACGTTATTATTGCATCTATCCGAAGATTGATACCCTGTTGTCCTTTTAACTACATTTGTCATTTCAGAATTAAGGCTCGGCAGAAACACATAAAATCATGTGTGATTCCCAACTAACAGAAGTGATTAATCACATAGCCCCTCATTATCTCCAGTCACGAGGACACAGATCCATTATGACCCTGATTAATCTCTGTTTTGATTCCATTAATTACCAATTCGAATATGAGAGTCATTGTGATAGTCTTGAGCTCGTGATTTCATCATGTAAATGCATACTCAGAGGCCATAATCCCATTTTTTGTGGTGATTTCCGAGTGGATTTCAAGTTCAGCAGATGGCTATTGAGCTAATTTTCATACCAATCAAGCCAAGTCGATTCATCAGGTAGTTTGAATTCCATACTATTTCAATTTGATTTTATATCTCACCTAAACTTGAAATTTTCGGCTTGTATTCAGTTAGTCTGTTGTTTAGATTCGGTTAGTGGTTGAGATATGCAATTAGAACTCTGAGTCACCTTGTCTCATTTGTTTTACTCTAAGTCATACTCCCTGTCACCCTAAATCATAGAGTCTTTGTCTCCCTCGCACGAAGACTTTCCTAAATCACAGGTACAGGTCAGTAATTACTAAATGTCGAAAGCAGGGCCAGTTCTAAAGGCTAAATTGGATGGAGTTTGGTACATTGAGGCTCACCCTGAGCTAGCCGGGTTCTTCAAACAAACTGGAGTCTATGCATATTGTGAAAAACTGGCATATTTCCACCAACAGGTGTCTGAAACCTTTGCTATTTCGTATGATGGAAGAGCAACAATAGTGGGAAAAGAGGAGTTTGTGGTTGATGAGGCAGCCATAGCTGAGTTCACTGGTCTCCCTAGAATAGGGGATTGCTGGTTCAAATCAACTGTTCCTTCAAACATTGAATTTAGATCCTACCTGCAACCTCTACACAAAGATCTTATATGGAAAAAAGACATACCAATGTCTTATCTGGAACCTAAGTGACAATCTTTGTCTATATCACCTGTGAAGGTAGATACAACAGAGTCATCTTTTATCACTTCAAGCTATTGAACCATTTTACAGGCAGGTCTCCCATCAATTTTCCTTTCTACCTGCACAAATATCTCACAAAAATGGCCAGACAAGTCAAGGCGAAGCCTACCAAAGTGGCTAGCAAATTGTCACACAAAGGTTTGATTACCCTTATTATTAAAGAGTCATTGAACAAGAAACAAGTGGACTGGAATTACTTCCTATTTTGGAATGAGTTCCAAACTAATTTTCAACAGGATGAAAAGGGGAAGAAGTTCACTGCTAAGAAGTCTATCACCCCTAAGAGAAGTCTAAGAAAAAGGAAGGCTATCTCACCACCAAGAGAGCTGACATAATCATCCTCTGATAAAAGAAAAAGAACCAAAAGGAAATTACAGTTTGGTAAAGACGGTGAGCAGACCAAGGACCTTGCTGAAGGAGATAACCCTTTGAACTTACCATACAGTGACTTAGAGCCAGAGAAGGAGTTAGTAGAGACACAAGGTGATGAATAGGCTGAGCAAGTTGCAGAAGATTATCCCAACTTGCCCTCACCAACTCCTCCAGATGAACACAGTCAACCATTAGCAAAAGATTCTTCAAGCAAGCCTAAAGCATCCAAAACTCAGAAAATCAATAAACTTCTGAAGCAAATCTATGAGATGGAAGTCTTAGAAAGAGTTATTAAAAAGGAAAATACAGTCTTGACTGAAAGAAATGTAGAACTTTTTAACATGAACCAAAGTCTCAAGGAAAAGCATGATAAAATCAAGGATAGGAACAGGGTGTTGATAAGGGAGAACATGAAGTTGTACAGGCAGCTTAGACTTCTGAGGATAAAGTTAAAAGAGTCTCAACCTCCAACACAGGATCAAACAGGTTAAATACTTTAGCCGAGTTAGCTACAACAATGGTAGATATACCACAGTCTTTCACACAGCAAGTTGAAGTTCACAGATCTGCACAAGGAAGAGTTGCATCATCAAAGAGACCTTGAACACTCAACAAAGCATCAAGGTATTCATTTTTGCAAATTTTGAAGTTTTGGACAAAGCTAAGTTTTTTGTGGTTTAGGCGAACAGGACTACTATTCATTAACCACCGAAAGTAGAGCTTTTGGTAGTTAATACACCCAGAATTCCTCTGTGTTAACCACCGAAACCTATAACTGGACAAAGAAAGCTAAATTTTTCACAGATCAAGGTTTTTCTGATCCAAATCATTTGAAAACACTCGTGATGGATAGATGATGAATTATATATTTAGTTTCAAGATCCATTTTTGGTGCATAAGGATTAGAAAAGGTAGCCAAGTTGGTTCTGGCACCTATTTTGGTGGCAACAAATTAGGATTTTTTTCAAATCTCAGCAAATTCGAATTTTATCTCTTGGAAGAGTCATCAATCAGCCTTGGAAGGATATTCTGCACTGCACAAGGACTCTACAAGATCTGAAGACCATGAAATGTGGGATTGAATTCATTTTGAGGATCATTCCTTATATTTTGCAAGTTAGTTTTGACTTTCTATTTTAAGCATATCTGATCCATTAATTCAGGATCTAGATACTGTGTTGTAAAAGCTATAAAGTTGAAAACAGAAGATGAACACAGGGTTCAATTTTGAGTTCTAGATTCTACTATTTTTGTATGAATGACATTTTCTTTAATATATCAAGCCTGCAAGCTTCTTTCATTTTTTATTGTCAGACCCTCCTTCATCTTTGTCTATGCATATGAGTGGAATTCATTCTTTTGTCTCTGTTTAATGGTCCTATGGTAACTGTCATCTTACTTTTGATTGTTAAGAAAGAATCATAAGAATTTTTGGCTAGTTTGTTGACCCATCATATATATGGTTTATGTATGTTTTGGTTAACTGATTGGTTTTCTTATCCATCTGTTGTACAAATATATCTAATAAATAGCTCTTGAAGGCCTGTGTTGCATGAATATAGTTAGACTCTCTTGAAGATACAATCCAGAGATTAAGATATTCATCTTGATCCAAACCCACACTTATTATTGAGAAAATAGTTTCCAAAAAGATTAAGTTACCAGGCATCTCTAACTTACATCCTAGGAGAGTTTCCTGGAGTGATAACACTCCCCTTCCCATATTTTCAACAATTGGCATTCTCTCTACCAAGGGTCTCTATCCAATAAGTTGATTTTGAAAGATGTATTTGCAGCTATCGATAAATTTGTAACCTATAAGGTTTGGTTGTCTTGAAATAGAGATATACTTTCAAGAGTCAAATTTCCTCCAGAATTGGTGGCAAACAAGTGTATGGGTTTAATGCTTGATTTCTTTCAACAAAGAGGATAGAAACTAGTTTCACAATAGAATTTAACTCCAGCATAAGAAAAATCTCTTAGTCATTCTCATTTCTTAGAGTATATCCTACCCAAGGAAGCTCCCAAATGCCTCCCAGTTGTTCCTGGTAGATTTGTCTATCCCAGAAGGAGTTTGAAATATGGAAGAATAGTCATAACAATCATATACTTTGTTTTTATGGAGACTTGAAAGGTAACCCAGGGGTGGAATGAGCGGGTGGGGTTATCTATTCCCTAGGAGGAAAAATAAGACTAACCTTTTCTTAGAGCCTCAGTGTAGCAACCAATAATCAAGTAGAGGAATATGCCATCTTCAAAGGATTAAGTTTGTATAAGATCCAAGGAATAGATGATATTTCAATCCTATGGGATTCCTGGATTATCATAAACCAGGTGAGGAAAATATCCCCTCCGTAGGATATGAAACTCAAAAACATCGTCATAAGATCCCTAAAAGAAGCTGAAGATTTTATGTATCTCCATTTTTACCATGTACTCTAGATCAACAACTCTAGGGATGACTACCAAGCCAATTTGGCCATTCAAGAACCTCCGGGAACACTTAGAATTAACAGACAGACCATTCAACCCTTCACTCCTTAATCCTGGCCATGTCTTTGAATGTAAATCAAATTTTGGGTCAATGTTTGGGCCCCTTTTCCAACACGTCTCTTTTCCTAAGTCGTCATCCAACTCATCCAGCCTCTAGCTCAATCATTTGGGTGGGCACAACACACGGTACCTCAGATTCATGCATGTCACACTTCATGATGCTAGAAGGTGTTCCTTCCATCTCGTAAAAACAACTCTCTATCCTTTCGATCCTCGGCTTTATTTCTCACATGCACTTTCTTTTAGCTCCCCTCTCATGGTCTTCTTTACAGTATCACTTTGTTATCTCCCGCATGGTTCTTGTACTACTCCTCACCCAATTGGTGTCAACACAGTCCAGGATTACACCATCCATATTTATTAATGATGTTTATGCCCAGCATCGGTCCTATCACATGCATGAGATTAAGGTTCGAAAGGAGGCTTGGAAGCTGGAGCTCCATCATCACCAAAGGTGGTGTCCCTTTGCACAAAGGAAAGGAGATTTAAAGGCAACAACGAGGGTGGAAAGAAATATGAATTTGGGTGCCATGCTCTTGATCTTTGTAACTTTTCTCGAACTATCTGAGTCTCTCGATCTTCTAGGAAATTCTTGGGTAGAACTATCTACAGAAACATAGGGTGTGGGAAATAAAATTGGAACTATGGAAAATCGACGTTCAGGGGTGGCACGTTGGAGAAGGGAACTCTAGGAAGAGGAACAAGAGGCCTTGTTGAACTTAATGAATTCACTTCACACCAAAATTAACAATGCCTCTTCCCAATGGAAATCCATGATGGAGATACTTGTTGAACAAAGGCAAGGGTATCAACAACTACGTGATGAGGTTGAGACAATTCGTTCTAAAGTTGTGGAGTTGTGTTCTAGACTAGTTTCTCCATCTCAGTTCATCTCAAGCTTAGTCATATCTGATGTTTCATCTTCTCCAGACCCTCCCATACTGGTACCTGACTTGAATTCACCCCAGACTCTTTAGAAGAGGCACAAGAAAGACATGGCTCTACAAACGTTTAAGTTTTTATGTTTTGTTTTAGCATTTTCATACTAGGATATTCTACCGACTCTATAGCAGGTTTTTCAGTAGTTTTGATTTAGTGACTAGAATTTTGGCTAGTTATCATGTAAATGGTATTATGTTGCAGCCTATTTTTGATGTTACATAGACAATATTTGGACTCTGTAAGGAAGCTATCTATGGCTTTTTCACATACTTTTTTGAATAAAATTTTCTCCTAGTTTTATTAAAAATTAAAAATAAAATAATTTACCTTATTGTTTTGCATTAGGTTATTGTTGAAATCAATACAACTACTTTATTTCTCTAAACAAATTTTCACTGTATCATCATTAACATCATTTTTCACTATATCATCACTAAAATCAAGGCACTTTATTGTTTTGCATTAGGTCATCATTGAAACCAATGCAAGTACTCGATTGCTTTAAATAATTTTTCTTTGTATTATCACTAAAATAAATATATCATTTCATATTTCTTTATATCATTGTTGAAATCAATGCAACTATTAGTTATATCATTGTTGAAAGCATTACAACTATGTGACTATTTTATATCATTTTTCATTGTATCATTAGTTAAATTAATATATGTTATCATTTTGCATTATATCGTTGTTGAAATCAATGCAACTATTTGTTACATCATTGTTGAAATCATTGTAATTACATGACTACTATAAATCATAAGGCTGACCCTACAATTTTCACATTTTGTTGATCAAAAACTAAAAAAGATATGTCGATTTGATGATTCTAGATAATACTTTAATAATAAATTAATATGATTATAATTATATATTGACTATATATTATTCTGTTGCATTAGGTCATCATTGAAACTTGTGCAAGTACTTGATTGCTTTAAGTAATTTTTGCATTGTCTAAACGTTTGACTTTTTGATCTTTTTCATTGGAATCCGTCGAAATAGATCTTGGTGAAATCACCATTTTTTGTTGTTTAAATTTCCATTTTGAATGCATAAATGGATTCAGTGCTCTGAAAATCCCCGGGGCACTCTAATTTTATATATTCAATCACTCAATTCTAGATTTCCAACAATTTCTAGCTCGATTTCGGATAAAATCGATCGAAAAATATGCTCGAAAAAATGCTAAAAGGTCAAACTTTTAGACTACACAAATAATTTTTCATTGTATTATCACTAAAATAACTGTATCATTTTATATTTATTTATATCATTGTTGAAATCAATGCAACTATTAGTTATATTACTGTTGAACAAACAATGATGTTGGAAGGTGGTCCTTCCATCTCGTACAAACAACTCTCAGTCCTTTCGATCCTTGACTTTATTTCTCACGTGCAATTTATTTTGGCTCCCCTCTCATGGTATTGTTTATAGTCTTGCTTTATTATCTCCCGCATGGCTCTTGTACTACTCCTCACCCAATTGGGATCAACACAGTCTAGGATTACACCATCCATATTTAGTAATGATGTTTATGCCCGACATCAATCATGTCACATGCATGAGATTAAGGTTCACAAGGAAGTTTGGAAGCTCGAGTTCCATCATCACCAAAGGTGGCGGCCCTTCACACGCAGGTGAGGAGATTTAAAGGCAGCAATGAGGGTGGAAAGAAATATGAATTCGGTGTCATGCTCCTAATCTTTGTAACTTTTCTTGAACCGTTTGAGTCTCTTGATCTTCTAGGAAATTCTCGAGAAGAACTCTCTCCAAAAACATAGGGTGTGAGAAGGAAAATTTGAACTATAGAAAATCGACATTCAGGGGTGGCACGTTGGAGAAGGGAACTCCATGAAGAGGAACAAGAGGCCTTGGCAAACTTAATGAATTCACTTCACATCAGAATTAACAATTCCTCTTCCCAATGGAAATCCATGATGGAGCTACTTGTTGAACAAAGGCAAGGGTATCAGAATCTATGTGATGAGGTTGAGGAAATTTGTTATGAAGTTATGGAGTTGTGTTCTAGACTAGTTTCTCGAGTTTATTCAGTCTCAAGCTTATTCATATCTAATGTTTCATCTTCTCCAGACCCTCCCATATTGGTACCTGACATGAATTCACCCTAGACTCTTTAGAAGAGGTGCAGGAAAGACATGGCTCTGCAAATGTTTAAGTTTTTATGTTTTGTTTTATCATTTTGATACTAGGGATATTATGTCATCTTTATAGCAGGTTTTTCAATAGTTATGATTTAGTGACTGGAATTTTGGCTAGTTCTCTTGTAAATGGTATTATGCTGTAGCCTATTTTTCACGTTGCACATGCACTATTCGAACTCTGTAAGGACTCTATTTGTGGCTTTTTCACAGACTTTTTTGAATAAAATTTTATCCTAGTTTTATTAAAAATTAAAAATAAAATAATGTACCTTATTGTTTTGCATTAGGTTATTGTTGAAACTAATGCAACTACTTTATTGCTCTAAACGAATTTTCATTGTATCATCACTAACATCATTTTTCACTATAGCATCACTAAAATCAAGGCACTTTATTGTTTTTCATTAGGTCATCACTGAAACCAATGCAAGTACTTGATTGCTTTAAATAGTTTTTCATCGTATTATCACTAAAATAAATATATCATTTCTTATTTATTTATATCATTGTTGAAATCATTACAACTATGTGACTAATTTACATCATTTTTCATTGTATCATCACTTAAATTAATACATGTTATCATTTTTCATTATATCATTGTTGAAATCATTGTAAGTACATGACTACTTTAAATCATAAGGCTGACCCTACAATTTTCACATTCAGTTGATCAAAAAATAAAAAGATATGTCGATTTGATCCTTCTAGATAATACTTTAATAATAAATTAATATGATTATAATTATATATTGACTATATATTATTGTTTTGTATTAAGTCATCATTGAAACCAGTGCAAGTACTTCATTGCTTTAAATAATTTTGGCATTGTGTAAACGTTTGACTTTTTGATCTTTTTCATTGGAATATGTCGAAATAGATCTTGGTGAAATCACCATTTTTTGTTGTTTAAATTTCTATTTTGAATGCATAAATGGATTCAACACTCTGACAATCCATAGGGAACTCTAATTGTATATATTCAATCACTCAAATCTAGAGTTCCAACAATTTCTAGCTCGATTTCAGGTAAAATTGATCGGAAAATATGCTCGAAAAAATGCTAAAAAGTCAAACTTTTAGACTACACGAATAAATTTTCATTGTATTATCACTAAGATAAATATATCATTTCATATTTATTTATAGCGTTGTTGAAATCAATGCAACTATTAGTTATATCATTGTTGAAACCATTGCAACTATGCGACTACTTTACATCGTTTTTCATTGTATCATCACCTAAATCAATACACGTTATCGTTTTGTATTATATCATTGCTAGAATCAATGCAACTATTTGTTATATCATTGTTGAAATAAATGCAACTAAGTGACTACTTTAAATCACAAGGCCAATCCTGGAATTTTCCTAGTCGACTGATAAAAAACTAAAGATATATTGACTTGATCCTTTTGTATAATACTATAATAATAAATTAATATGATTATAACTATATATTGATTGTATAAATTAAAATTAATATGATTATAATAATATATTGACTATATGGAAGTGGTCGAGAGGGATGCGAAAACGCTAGGGAGGATGGCTAGGGTTCAGTGCCTACGGTTACCTGGTGAATCCTTCTCGCACGCAGGTGGAAAAAACAGTTAGGGGAAGCACTATGGATTTTACTGCAGTCAATCCAAATCTAGAGGAGGAGATCCTTGACTACAACTATGAACTTTTGGATGAAATGGAAATTTGGATGGAGCTAGCTATCATTCGGGAGGTCCCTCATGTAGTTGTGTGTCCTACTCTCCCAAGTAATAGCTATGGTGTGTTAGCGGGAATCATTTCCTCCCGAGAGTTTTTTTATGAACCTACTCCCATCCCAGGGCCTGGGGGATATTGCATGTTTGTGACCTCCTCGGGGGATTCTCTAGGCTCAAGTTTAGACCCAGGGATTTCTCCCTCGGTCCCCACATTTTTGGTAGCCCAGAAAAATTAGTCAAATGGGTTCCTCTCAACTTACCCACTCTTGTCCTGGGCAGAGGCACCTCTGGTCTTGGAGATTTGGGAGCGAGCATATTTTGGAAGTGTGGATCTAGGGTTTATTGGTTCCTTGCCAAATGTACCATGTGGATTCGAACCTCAGGTGAGTTGACTCCCAAAATGGAGTATCCATCCAAATCTCATTGAGGTTGGACCTGTCTTTCCCTAGTTCTCATCGTTGAATGGTGCTAGTGACACTATGGTATCGACGGGATTTGTAGACTCCCTTTTGGTGCATTCAAAACCTTCTGAACAGGTTGTAATAATACATAGGAAATTGAATTTATTGGTGCTAGTGAGGGAGAAGTTTTTCCCATGGAAGGAGAAGCCTCATCTATCTCTCTCAACTAGGACAACCCATGTCATAGAAAGAACAAGTGTGTGAATTCCAAAGGTAAACTGACCAAGTTGGTTTTGGGGGAAGATATCACAATGCCCCAAGTGGTGGATATGGTTGCAAAGGCAGTGGTGGGGAATGTGTGGGGATGTCACCTCAATATAAAAACCCTAAAGGAATGGGTTTCTTCTCATTGGTCAAATTCCTTAGATTTTTTTTTCCCTCGATACAGTTTCTAGCTCGAGGTTGGTTTATTTTCAAGTTTGTGAAAGTCGAGAATGCGGATTGGTCCCTCAAATAGACCTAGAGAATATATTATTCCCCTATCTCCTTCAAAAAATGGATTCCTCTCTTCAATGTGGGGAAGGAGTGGATGGATGTTATCCCCATCTAGGTGCGCCTCCCAGGTCTTCATTTGGAATTCTAGAATAGAGAAACTTTCATGAAGATTGGGAATGTATTGGGCTCATTCCTATATGCATACATGTATTTCCTTAAGTCAGGAGAACTCATTTTTTCATGCATCCTAGTGTCCCTAAATCTAAGGGTGTATGCTTCAGATGTCGCAAGGAACTAGTGTTGCCAAACAATTTTTTCTTGCAAAGGTTGGAATAAGAGGGTGTGCCCTTCAGATGTCGCAAGTTCCATCAACATGGACATATCAACAACCAATGTCATCTTCCTCTAAAGGTTCATCATGAAGGCTCTGGGTCACAATCCATCAGGAAAAGAATAGTGTCCCCATTTGGGAGGGCATCAAGGGGTTTTGATAGTCCATAGGATAGGAGGTGACAAGAAGCATGGCAGTTAGGGAAGACATTGGAGGTGGAACAACAATAATAAAATCCCACAAACTCTCACCAAATTATTCTTAGGATCCAGAGGGAGATACTAGAGTGTCTTCCATGGACTACTCTTCAGCCTCAACACATGGACAGGATTCTCCGGAAGATCAGGGTATGTTTCCTATGTCACCTTCACCCATTAATTTTCTGATAAATTATTTGTCCATTTTGGGGAAATATTGGTTGGGCTCTCTAAAAATATCTCCATATCCCAAGGTAATATGGCTCACTACTTCGTTCCTCGTCAATCCCCATACATTGAAAATTGTACCATAGCACAAGCCACCTCCCCTTATCCTCTGGTGCTTCTCCTAGAAGAGTCTGATTCATCCTGGGATACAGAGGAGGAGTTTGTTTCTTACAATATATGAAGTAGAAAAATTCTGAGCTCATTGAACTCAAATTTGCAGGGATTAGGGAAGAATCTTGCACCTTTTATAGAGCCCAAGGGTAGGAGCCAAAAATTCCATTTCAAAAAGGCCCAAAATAGGGCATTGGTGGATATGGCAGTGGGGAAAAAAAATCTCCATCTTTGGGTCACATAGAGCATCGAGACCTACGGCTAGGGTTTCATCATAAAAATCCTTTCTTTCAACTATAGGGATGTGGCGAGCCCCAAGAAAAATCTGCCATGAAAAGGCTTGTTGAATCCAGTCAACTTGAGATAATTCTCCTTCAAGAAACCTTTGGGGATGGTGATGTTATTGTTTCCATGCTAGAATTTCTCTTCAAGCAATGGTCAAGATTCCAGAGGGAGTTCAGGTGGATTGGAAATTGGATGGAATAACATATCGATCAAACTAACAAATTCATGGGGTTTTGAATTAGGATCAGGAATGAAAGTTCGTCTTGCATATTTGGGATAGCTTTTCTCAATTTTAAACATTTATGGGCCATATGCTAACATAGTTCCTTTTTGGAATGCTCTTGCACAAAAACATTTCTTTCCATGCGACAGACCCATTCTTGGTGGTGATTTAAATTTTTCCATGGGTTTTGTAGAGGTTTGAGGCCCTAGGGTTCGAACTGATCCCCTTTCCGAATATTTCAAGAGCCTTCTAATGGTTGATAGTCTTTTGAACCTTTCCCCAATTAAACTAAATTGTACATGGAGGAATAAACGAACTAGGGAATATTTTATTGAAAAAACATTAGACCATTTCTTGGTCTCGGATGAACTACCAGAGAAACCATTGCACTACAGGAAATGGACTAGTAGTTGAGGGGAATTAGATTGGTCTCCAATTTTCCTTGAGGTTACAGGTGGGTCATGGAAACCAGCAAGCCCCTTAAATTTTAATTTGGCTTGGCTAAAGGAGGAAATTTTTCATAATCTAGTCAAAAAGTGTTGGATCCCTTTTGACCCATCCTCAGTAAAGGCGGTGCTAGCGGGAAAATCCCCCCCATAACTATACCAGGGTTTAAGATATAGATAAAGAGAATGACCGTCTAAAAGTCAATCTAGTTTCTTATCTACCCCAAACATACCAAAACAAATGAAAAGAAAGAAATAAGAGAGAAGATCGATAACTGTGCATTTTATCCCATGTCTGGTGATGATCTCCTCAAGCTCTGTAGTTCCAAAGACTGAAGTCTCCTCCAAACAATGACCTACATCCAAAACTAGGCAAACAAGGACTACAAGCATGTTATTTATATTCATGAGTTAGGGTTATATATCAAATGATATGTGTTAGCGATATTTCTTGTCTCGGGATTAGGCGTACCCAGGTCTGCAGTTTGCACGAGAAGCACCTGAGCATATCACGAGAGAATCCCATTTTGTAGTAGCAAGTAAAGAAAGCGAGCGGGCAAAGTTTTGTCTTCAGTAGTCGGGAACCATCCTTAAAGAAAATCGACGGTCAGAATCTTACAGAAGATATTGACGAAATCCCGTCAGCCGTTAGATCTCGAGAAGTTGCGCCGGGGTTAAGCCCTAGTGTGCAGAGGAGAAGTCCCGGGGAAGTTATCGGGGTATTAGAGTCATCGGGGTTTCAAAAGGTAAGAGAACTGAGACTTTTCGAGTCTCGAAATACCAACGGAGATCCTTTCCATTGATCTTGGCAGAACATGTGGCGAGAGATCCTACAGAGTTGGGGATCGGGAAACTAAAAGTCCCGCGCACATGACAATGAGAATCGTGATATCCCGATACATGATTTCCCGATCGAGTTAAGGCCTGATAGGAGGGTAGGGCCACGGTCGTGGAGGCGTGGTCATATGCGTCAGGAGTTAAGCTCAGGAGGGCTCGCACGTGAAACGAGCTCATCGCAAATCGAGGATTGGGAAGGTAAGGAGTTCTAGACAACAAGAACCGCGAAACCCCGAACCCCAATACAGAGCCGGGGATGGCTACAATCTGGTGATGAAGGCTGTGAAGGGATTGGAAAGGACCTATGGATCGGGTTGTTGCAGTAGTGATTCCTGAGGGAATCCAAGGAACCGCTTCGGCTCAAAAGAGGGGATTTAGAATGATCCCGAAAGCAGGAAGACACGATGAGATCTCAAGTACCGATTTAATGCGGGCTAAATCCTAGTACCGGCTGGAGATTAATGGAGAAAAGAAAAGATAGCTCAGAACTCACATCACTCATTTATTGCAGAGTATGGAGATCTCATCTAAAAGTCTACCTGGGAGGGTCCCCTATATGGGTTCTCTTCAGGAAGGCCACGCCGAGTCTTCAACTCGCCAGAGGAACCTGCACATGCCAAGTCAACATTCAAAGGGCTCAGCTACCCCCTGGCATGAGCCATGATGAATTAAAGAGGCGTATGACAGGGGAACAAAGGATAGATCTGATTGAGGGGACACCATCCATTGAAAGTTCTGAGACGCCCCTGCCAGGCGAAAGGAAAGAAAGAGTATATGTAGGATTTTTTTCCATTTTGTACAGGATCGATGGTAGAGCAGAGCTCCTTGCTGTAAAGTTTAACAAACATTCTAGTTTGTTGGATATGCATCTATATATGAGATATCTTGTTATATGACAGATAGTTTTCCTTTTCCATCTATGTTTTCGTCTAATACCAGAGGGTTCATGATCGAATGCTTCGCATGAATTAGCACAGTTATGTTATGACAAATGATTTGTTGTTGCATTACTGTCTTCGTTGGTTTCCTGCATTTGGGTGTAAGAAGATCTTGCCTTCGGATGTTTTCTCTCTCAGTCTGTTAGAAACCTGTTGTTTATGATAGACCTTCGCTTTCCTCTTATATAATCCTCCACCTGCTCACCCTTTACTACTACTCACTGTCTGGAGTTTATAAAGACCTCACTTGCTTATGTATGCCTAGCCTAGTTTGGAGTTGGAATGATATCGTTTTGAGTTGGCTTCCATTCGGTCACCCCATCTATAAACAAAATGTGACATAAGACTGATGGGCGTCGGGCTCTGCTCCTGATAGCAATCCGGGAGTGACTTCCATTGCCAACATTTCTGGTGCCGTTTCCTAGGACGAAGTTGAATAGTTTCCCTGGGATTGAACAACAATGATTAGCTGATTCTAAAGGTGCATCAGATATCAGAACTATTGATATTGTTGTTGTGCACCTGGTGACTCCATTGTGACAACTCCGCTGGGGATAACCTGCTCTACTAATTGTGGCGTTCAGAGGTAGACACACGCGGTCTCATCCACAGCTACCCTTAGCTACACCTAAAACCGATCCAGAGGTGGTTCTTAGAAAAGGAAAGGCCCTTGAAGCAGAGGCTTCCACCGCCGAAACAGGTAATCCACCATCTCCTTTTGTTAGAACTTCGTTTTCTCCTCCTTAGTTTCTTAATAGACCTTCTTCATAAGTTTCTCGTTTCCTGAAATTTGGGAGTGTTCCTGCTGAGTTTTCCCCTCCTGATTTGGGATTGGAGGGAGAAATACTTGTCACTCCTCTAGCCTCTAAAGTTGTACCTTGGCGTAGACCCACAACCACAGAATATTTCCCCACTCCTGCATAGGGAAGAGCACCTGTTGACTTGAGCTCGGTAGCCTATTCCTTGAATCACCTCTTGTTTCCCACCCCACTCTAAGATTCATTCCCGGTAGCCCCTTCGCGAACCCCTTCTCCCCCAAATTATCCTCCACCTGGTATTCCTATGGCTGGTGCCAATCCCCCTCTGAATAGAATGGATGCCATAGTTGCTGCTAGGTACGCTCCCTTGATCTTACCTAATCCCACGAATCCTTTCCCTGCTGGATATTACTTGAAATATATGCCCAAGTTCACCGGGGAAGGGGACATAATTTCAGAAGAGAACTTGGCTGCTTTCTATAGTTATGCTGACAACCTGAACATTGGAGATGAAGATGTTTGGATGAGGGTTTTTGTCCAAAGCCTAGATGGTGAGGTAAGAAAATGGTTTAGAGGATTAGCTCCCGGATCTATTGCTGGAATTGACGCCCTAGATAATGCTTTCCTGAGGCAATGGGGAGATAACAAGGATTCCATGTATTACATGACAGAGTTTGGGTCATTGAAGAGAAAAGAAGGAGAGTCTGTTCTTGACTTCTCCAAGAGATTTAATAAAATGTACAACAGAATCCCTGAGATAAAACCCTCCGAAGCCTCTGCAATGATCACTTACTCCAGCACTTTTGATCCTAATTTTTGCCTATTGCTGAGAGAGAGAAGATCTGCTACACTAGCCCACATGCAAGATGCATCCGTGGAGGTCGAATCTAACATATTGGTTGTCAACCGACTTAGAAACATAGGTGATATAGGTGCATCCAAGAACAGGCCTGAAGCTTCCTCATCCAGTTCTTCTCCCCTGCCCCATCAAACAGATGAGACAGCTAGAACAATAAAATCACTTGCTTCCAAGATAGAAAGGTTGGAATTAGAAGGGAAGCCCATGTACAAAAATTCCCAAAACAACGATAACAGAGGTTTCAGATGACCTACTAACAATATGCCTCAGGCTTTCTTGAGGGAACAAAGGGGAAAGGACAGAGAAGATCAAAGGGTTCAAACCCCCCTCCAAAATAACCTGGTTGATCATGAGGAAAGAGAGGAGATAGACGATTTTGGCCTTGAAATTCACTGTATTGAAGAAGCTCCCCCTTTTCCTCATTTGACGTAGTCCGCATATGAAGAATCACTAATGAGTGCTCAAATTCATGAGTTGGGGAAAGAACAAAGGGCCGGTCACACTTCTAACAGATATAATCTCATATCGAGAAGGAAAGAAGGAGACCTCGACAGCCCAGACCAGCCTCTCATAGTAGAAAAACCCACTAGAGCTGCAGCAGTCACAGCTAAAGAAAAGAATACTCAGAGTGCTTCACTAGCAATCAAAGAGCCTGTCACTGAGGTAAGAGAAGCTCCTAAACATGCCCCCTCCTTCAATTTTGAGCATGAGATTTTGAGGATTAGAATTCCTGTACCCCTCTCAGAGCTAGTTAAAAATGAAGATTTTAAAAGATCCCTCTCCAAGCTGCTACAATCTGAGTCCCCCCAACCCCCCGCTAACTCAGTAAACCTTCAAGATGAAAAGCCAGTCGTCATCTTAGGCCCCATGGTAGAAGACATAGATGACTCATCCCCCCCCTTCTACACATCCCTGAACATACATGATAAAGTGCTGCATAACTGCCTCATGGATTCAGGGGCTTCCCATAACCTTATGCCAGAAATAGTCATGGAAGAATTGGGACTGGAAGTAACAAGAAATTATCATGATTTATATTCCTTCGATTCAAGGAGAGTGTGGTGCCTAGGAGTCATCAAAGACCTGGCAGTTTCCCTGTTTCAGCTCCCATGAAAAGTGTGGTCATGGATATTGTGGTAGCCGACATTCCTCCCAAGTTAAGTATGTTGTTGTCTAGATCGTGGATCAAAAAACTGGGAGGGACACTGCAGATGGATCTTACATATGCTACCATTCTGGTCTTTAGAGGGGAACAAAGGAGATTGTACAGAGAAGCCCAGCTGGCCTATATTCTCAGTGATGAAGCAGACCCGACCAATCACCCCATCTTTGCACTTGACACCGACTTGGGGTCTAGTTTACTGCAGCTTATCGATGCCCCTGAAATCTCTTTACTAATCATAAAACACCCCAGCCATGATCACCCAATTTCCCCCCAAAGCTCCTCTATGTGGAAGATGTTCTTTGACTTAGCTTCTTCTAGCAAAGGAGCTAGCGCTATAGTGGTTTTCATATCACCCTGTCAAGAAGTTGTATCCCTGTCATATAAGTTGGAATTTAAAGTCACTAACAACGTGGCAAAGTATGAAGCTCTTGTTCTGGGTATGAGGGCCACAAAGGAAATGGGAATTGAAGAGATAACAATATTCAGAGATGCTGAGTTGATTATTCAGCAGATAAGGAATGCTTATCATGCCCATAATCCCCGTCTCATAAATTATCGGAATGAAGTATGGGACCTTATTGATAATTCATTTTTGGCTTTTAACATTTCTTTCATCCCGAGGGGAGAAAATACTTTGGCCGATTCCTTAGCTGTCTCAGCTAGTCTGCTCAAATTTCCTCTGCCGCCTAAGATAAAAAATGATGTTGATATAAGATATAGGCCTTCGGTGCCGAACAATGTCAAGCATTGGAAGGTGTTCGAGGATGATTCTGAACTTGGAAGGTTTCTCCAATCAGTGGACGAATTTTCTGCGTTGCATATTGACCAAGATCCTGATTTTGAAGGCAACCCTCGTCCTGAGGAGTTTTTAAATAAAATCGCTAATCATCAGATCATTCAGCTACCCAGTAATCACATTCTGAGAGGACTTGTCCCTTTAGAAAGATTGTTCGATGGGAATAATGTGCCAGTAAAGGGCAGGATTTCAAATGAATATACCGAGACAACCGAATGCAACATTGGTTCAGAGGAGAAGCCCAGGTTTGTCAAATTGTCAAGCAGTTTGACCAGGGAACAGAAGGCCGAATATACTAAGCTGCTAAAGGAGTTCGCTGATGTGTTTGCATGGACATATGAAGACCTCAAGACCTATGACACATCTGTCATTGAGCACAAGATCCCACTAAAGGAAGAGGCTAAACCATTCAGACAGAAGTTGAGACAGATAAATCCCATGTTGTTGCCTGTCATGGAGAAAGAAGTGATTAGATTCCCAAATTATCGTCCCCTTGAGATATTCTGAGTGGGTGGGTGGCCAATTTGGTCCCAGTAAGAAAGAAGAGTGGAGAAATCAGACTCTGTGTTGATTTCAGGAATCTCAACAAAATCTCAAAGAAAGACAATTACCCCCTACCTAAGATGGAACATATACTACAGAGGGTAATCGGTGCCTCCAGGATATCCATGATCGATGGGTTTTCTGGCTATAATCAGATATCGGTCATGCTTGAGGACAGGGAGAAGACAGCCTTCACCACTCCTTGGGGTACATTCATGTATGCCAAAATGCCTTTCGGATTGATGAATGCAGGAGCAACATTTCAGTGAGCTATGGATATAGCGTTCATAGGGGAGAAGGACCAGTTTGTGGTAATCTATCTGGATGATATCACAGTCTTCTCCAAGACAGACAAGGAGCACTGCTGCCACTTGAGAAAGGTCTTCATGAAGTGTCGGAGGTATGGATTATCCTTAAACCCCAAGAAATCCTTGTTTGCTATGAAGGAGGGGAAGCTGTTAGGCCATATAGTATCAGTGGAGGGAGTAAGGATTGACCCTAGCAGGGTAGAAGCAATTCAGACCCTGTCACTCCCCAGATCTAAAAAAGAGGTTCAGGCATTTTTGGGGAAGATTAATTTTTTGAGCAGATTCGTCTCAAATCTTGTCGAGCTGGTGAAACACATCACAACCATGCTTAGGAAGGGAAATGAAGTAAAATGGACCACTGAACCCAGGAAATCTTTTGTCCAAATAAAGAAGGCATTGACTGAGGCACCTGTGCTAATCAGCCCCGATTATTCCAAAGATTTCCTGATATTTTATTTTGCTTCCTGTGATACAGTAGCGGCAGTTTTGTTGCAGAAAAATGATCAAGGGCAAGAGCAACCTATTGCCTTCTACAACAGGGCATTAAGAGATTTAGAACTCCAGTACGAGATCATGGAAAAGCAGGCTTATGCATTGGTGAAAGCTCTCAAAGATTCCAGAGTCTATGTCTTGCACTCAAATATCATTGCATATGTCCCCACAGCCTCTGTGAAGGACATTCTTATACAGCCCGACATGGATGGGAAAAGAGGTAAGTGGATCGCCAAGATTCTAGAATTTGATCTAGAAATTAAGCCCACCAAGTTGACAAAGGGACAGGGTTTAGCCAAATTGCTATCCAAATCCAATTGCAAAGCCTTAGGGATTAGTTTCATCAATGAGCAAGCTGAGTCATCCAATAGGAATTTTCAGGATGCCTTATCACTGGCAGAATGTGCCTGGTATCGTGACATTCTGTATTTTCTGCAGGAGTTGAGCCCCCTCGATGGAATGGGAAAAAGTGAAGCGAGGGATCTTAAGATCAAGGCAGTCAGGTATTGCCTCATTGACTAAATCTTGTACTGGAAATACCCTCTAGGAGTATTTCTAAGATGCCTGGACCTGCAGGAGGCCCAGAAGGTTACGTTTGATTTTCATAGCAGCCTTTGTGGAGGTCATCATTTCTGGAAAACTACAGCCCACAAGATACTCCAAGATGGGTATTATTGGCCCACATTGTTCCCCGATGTTTGCAGGGAGATCAGAGCTTGCACCAAATGTCAAAGGTTCCCAGGAAAGCAACAGCTTGCATCACTGCCATTGAAACCCATAGTAGCTTCGACACCTTTTCAACAGTGGGGGTTGGACTTCATTGGAGAGATTCATCCTCCCTCAAGTGGTCAGCACAGATGGATCCTGACTGCAACAGATTATTTCACCAAGTGGATAGAAGTTGTCCCCACCAGAAGCGCATCACAAAAAGTGATTATCAGCTTCCTGGAGGATATCATAGCCCGATTTGGCTGTCCCAGCAGAATCGTCACCGATAATGCTGCTTCTTTAAAATTTGAACCTCTAATTAAGTTCTATGAGTAGTTCCAGATCTCGCTAATTCAATCCACCCCCTACTATCCCCAAGGCAATGGTTTAGCGGAATCCTCAAACAAAAGCCTGATAAAGATCATCAAAATACTGTTAGAGGGTAACAAGAGAGCCTGGGATTCAAAGTTGAAGTTTTCTCTATGGGCCGATCGTGTCACAACGAAGAAGTCTCTGGGCACTTCGTCGTTTCAACTAGTCTACGGAGCTGAGGCGGTTTTCCCTACTCAGCTTTCCTTACCCGTGGTGAAATTCTTTCAAGACTCCGAGGGAGAACCAGATCATATGATCCGAAGAATTCATCAGATAGTGGAAGTGCAGCAGACCAGAGAACAAGTGAGAGACGCGGCTTATAGTCATCAGCAGAAGATCAAGCAGGCTTTTGACAGAAAGGTCAAGAAAAGGGAGTTTGAGGTCGGGGACTTGGTATTTAAGTAGGACACACCCAGACAGGATAAAGGCAAGCACAACAAGTTCGACGCCCTCTGGATCGGCCCCTTTAAAATCTCTGAAATTTTCTCCAACAACACCTATGGGTTGCAGGATCTGGACGGTGAAGAGGTTTTCAACGGCCCAGTGAATGGGCATTTTCTGAAAAAATGTTTTATTTGAGCCTTAGACGGCTCCTCGGTTTGTAAATATTGTCTTTTACTTCTGTGTTTACTTTCTTTTTATGTTTTCGGCTTAATAAATGACTCCATAGCCCAACAGCAGGGCACTGAAGCTGTGGAATGAGTTCTTAGAGCATCACAGGGACAAATCTATCCCTCATGGAGCCTAATGTTAGTGATATTTCTTGTCTCTGGATTAGGCGTACCCAGGTCTACAGTTTGCACGGGAAGCACCTGAGCATATCACGAGAGAATCCCATTTTGTAGCAGCATGTAAAGCAAGCGAGTGGGCAAAGTTTTGTCTTTAGCAGTCGGGAACCATCCTTAAAGAAAATCGACGGTCAGAATCTTACAGAAGAGATCGACGAAATCCCGCCAGCCATTAGATCTCGAGAATTTGCACCGGGGTTAAGCCCTAGCGTGTAGAGGAGAAGTCCCGGGGAAGTTATCGAGGTATTAGAGTCATCGGGGTTTCAAAAGGTAAGAGAACTGAGACCTTTTGAGTCTTGAAATACCGACGGAGATCCTTGCCATTGATCTTGGCGGGACACGTGGCGAGAGATCCCGTAGAGTCGGGGATCGGGAAACTAAAAGTCTCGTGCACATGACAACGGGAATCGCGATATCCCGATACGTGATTTCCCGATGGAGTTAAGGCCCGATAGGAGGGTAGGGCCACAGTCGTGGAGGTGTGGTCATATGCGTCAGTAGTTAAGCTCAGGAGGGCTCACGCATGAAAGGAGCTCATCGCAAATCGGGGATTGGGAAGGTAAGGAGTTCTAGACAGCAAGAACCGTGAAACCCCGAACCCCGATACAGAGCCAGGGATGGCTACAATCTGGTGCTGAAGGTCGTGAAGGGATTGGAAAGGACCTATGGATCGGGTTGTTGCAGCAATGATTCTCGAGGGAATCCAAGGAACCGCTTCGGCTCAAAACAGGGGATTTAGAACGATCCCGAAAGTAGGAAGACACGGTGAGATCTCAGGTACCAATTTAATGCGGGCTAAATCCTAGTACCGGCTGGAGATTAATTGAGAAAAGAAAAGATGGCTCAGAACTCACATCACTCATTTATTGCAGAGTATGGAGATCTTGGCTGAAAGTCTACCCGAGAGGGTCCCCTGTATCGTTTCTCTTCAGGAAGGCCACGCCGACTCTTCAACTCGCCAGAGGAACCTGTACATGCCAAGTCAACATTCAAAGGGCTCAGCTACCCCCTGGCGTGAGCCATGCTGAATTAAAGAGGCATATGACAGGGGAACAGAGGACAGATTTGATTGAGGGGATGCCATCCATTGAAAGTTCCGAGACGCCCCTGCTAGGAGAAAGGAAAGAAAGAGTATATGTAGGCATTTTTTCCATTTTGTACAGGATCGATGGTAGAGCAGAGCTCCTTGCTGTAAAGTTTAACAGACATTCTAGTTTGTTGGATATGCATATGTATATGAGATATCTTGTTATATGACAGACAATTTTCCTTTTCCATCTATGTTTTTTTCTAATACCAGAGGGTTCATGATCGAATGGTTCACATGAATTAGCACAGTTATATTATGACAAATGATTTGTTGTTGCATTACTGTCTTCGCTGGTTTCCTGCATTTGGGTGTAAGAAGATCTTGCCTTCGGATGTTTTCTCTCACAGTCTGTTAGAAACCTACTGTTTATGACAGACCTTCACTTTCCTCTTATATAATCCTCCGCCTGCTCACCCTTTACTACAACTCACTATTTGGAGTTTATAAAGACCTCACTCGCTTATGTATGCCTAGCCTAGTTTGGAGTTGGAATGACATCGTTTTGAGTTGGCTTCCATTCGGTCACCCCATCTATAAACAAACCGTGACATAAGAATGATGGGCGTCGGGCTCTGCTCCTGATAGCAATCCGCGAGTGACTTCCGTCGCCAACAATATGTATAAATCAAATAAAATACACAAAACATCATCATTTGGGGCAAGGAAAAGAGATTCTTTTATTCATCAAACAAAGATTGAAACTTACAATCTGTGTCGGCCACCATTCTGTGAACCTGGTCTAGGCTCCTCTTTACAATGCTCCAAGTGCTCCTTCAATAAGCCTCTTCTCTCAATCTTCTGATCACCTCAAGGGAAGGGAATGGATTGAATGGAAGAATAAGGGGTTGAAGAGGGAATGCTGAGTCAGTATCTCACAAAAGATATCAATATCTTGGGCAAGGAAGGGAAGTGAAATTGGGTAGAGTTTCACTGTTCTTATACTTTGATATGAAATGAGGCCCCAACACCTCCTTTTATATGACATAAGGATGGTTATTCATTTGGGGGAAGAGTTATAGCAGGTGAATTGGTTGGGAAACCTCCAATAGCCCATGAATTTCACCGAATTCCTCACAACTTTTTAATTTTTGCAACTTTTGCAAGCATACATGGGTTGTTTAGTGTGCAGCAAGCGTATGTACATGGGCTGTCTAGCATGAAACAAGCATATGTACATGGGTTTTAGTGATGCAAGACATGTACATGCTCTAAAAAAAGGTTTTTAAAGAGGATCTCCTCAACAGTGCTTTGGCAAAATATGCAAGTAAGAGGGCCAATTCTATCTATGCATGAATAGGGAATTTTAGGGCTATAACAGGTGGTCAAGGTACAATTTGTAGCTAAAATCAAGCATTTCAAGAAGGAGGCAATGCAGTGGGATCACAAAAAAAGGGAGCAAGATGAGCAGGATTTATCTAATAACAAAGTTTCCCTCCAAGCAATTCATGAGTCAGAAGGGGAGGGTTATTTCTCCATTGATTCAGAAAAGGTCTTAATCTCTCTGGAAAAGAAAAGAAGACAGTTATTGGAAGATCGTGAAGAATTCTAGCGTCATAAGAGTCATTCTATCTGGTTAGAAAGTGGAGATGAAAACAAAAGAAAAATCTAGGATTATGCAAATGGATGGAATCTTTCCAATACTATCTAGAGCCTCTCCAACCACACAGGGCGAGAAGTCTCCTATTTTGATGAATTAGCTCAATTGGGTAAGAGGCACTTTCAAAACCTTTTCAAGACAGATGATAGGGATAATATAGCATATATAATCAGATTAGCCCTTTTCTTCCCACACTTTGTGGATGATGAAGCCAATAGGGCACTCGTGGAGGAAGTATCAGAAGAAGAAATTAAGGAAGTCCCTCATAGTTTCTAGAAGAATAAAATCCAAGGGCTAGATGGTTGGACCATAGAATTCTTCTTATGCTTCTATGATATGATTGGAAGGGATATTTTATTGGTGGTTGAAGAATCCCTAAGAGAAGGTCACATGCATGCTCCTCTTATCTCTACCTTCATTGCATTGATCCCAAAATTTGACTCTCTACATACTTTAGATGAGTTCAAACCTATCTCTTAGTGTAACTGCATCTATAAAGTGGTGGCAAAGGTGATTGCTAGAAGGATCAAGGTTGTCCTATCAAAGGAGGTTTCCAAGGAACAATTGAACAATTTGGCTTCCTAGAAGGATGACAAATTCATGAGGCCATTGGGGTGGCATAGGAGGGCATACACTCTATAAAAACCAGGAAAGTAAAAGGGGTTATCCTAAAGATAGATCTATCAAAATATTATGATCGAGTGAATTGGCTCTACATCGGGCTCATTTTGACCCATATTGGCTTTGATATCCCCTTTATTAATTGGATAATGTGTTGTATATCTATAGCATCCTTTGTAGTCCTAATAAATGGAGAAACTTCCCCTTTCTTTCATGAAGAATGCTGCCTTTATCAAGGATGTCCTTTATCGCCACTATTTTTCCTCCTTGTAGCAGAAGGACTTAGAAGGGTGATGATAGAGGCCAAATTGAGGGGGGAAATTCATGAATATCCATATCCCCCATGCTTAGGATAACTCATCTACTTTTTGTAGATGATGTACTACATTTTTGCAATGGACTCAAAGGTTACGTTGAAAAGCTGCATAATATCTTGGATCTCTTCAACAGGGATACTGGAATGCAAATTAATGAAAGGAAAAAAACCTTATCCGTAAAAAATATGGAGGATGATGAACTTGCAGTTTATAGGAACCTATTCCCATATCATACTTCATATTTTGACGCAGGTCTTAAATACACCGGATTCCATCTAAAATCCAAATTGTTATAAAAATAATGATTGGTCTTAGTTGATAGTTAAGTTGGAAAAAAAGATTATCTCGTTGGAGCTTCAGATGGCTCTCCCATGCTAGCCGAATGACCCTAGTTAAATCATTTTTGGAAGCAATACCAATCTACTAGATTTCATTGACATGGATCCCCAAAGGGATTCATGAAAAATAAAGGAAATTGTGTTTTAAATTTCTTTGGACCGAAAAACAGGAAAACGTTGTCCTTCCTTGGGTGAAATGGAATTCTCTGGCCATGCCAAAATATTTGGGAGGATGGGGATTGAAAAAAATTTTTCATTTTTTCAAAAGCTCCGAAAACAAATTCCTATTGGAGATTGATTTCTACATATAGCCTTTGGACACAAATAGTCATCCAAAAATATATCAGCACGACATCTATTAAGGAATGGATAAGAAATCATCTTAAGAAAAATTATATGTGCTCAATCATATGGAAAGCAATTATCTCTTCATTCGATGTGGTGGGTGAAGGACTTTCTTGGCACATAGGATAAGGTAATTTGGTGCATATTTGATTGGACCCTTGGCCGAGAAGTGGTGTTGGTCACATCCTCCCTATAAATTTATTTCTAGGCCTACACGTGCAGGGGATTTTCTTCTTAAATCAGATTTCAAATCCTACTCAAACTACTATCTGGTCTCAAGAGTGGAAGGACTCTTTTCAAATGGGAATAGAGGAATAATATATGGCCTCTTAGTAAAATTTTATCATAGTCTTAAAGGTGGCGCACATTCATCTGCTGGACAAAGATGATGAATTCGTTTGGAAGCATGCTTCGCGTGGAGTTTACACCCCAAAACTAGGTTCTATTCAACTCAATATTAATTTTTACCTGAGGGAACCCTTCTGGTGGTGGAAAGGCCTCTAGAAATTCCACTACCCTCTTAAATATCGAATATTTATTTGGTGTCTAATTGTCAAAAAAATTCCCACATGGGTGTTGAGATTTGGGTACCTTGGAAAGTGGTCTCCATGTGTTTATGAATCTCTAAACACAAAGGGGGAGATTATTACCCTTGTACTTTACTTTATGATTCTAATTTCACTTTGACTTAGGATATTTAAGTCAAAAGTGAAATATGTCACTTAAGTTATAAAGTGACAATTAATTCACAAAGAGGGTGAATTAATAGACACAAAGTGGGTGAATTAATAGACATAAGGAAACTAAGGAAAGTGGGTTTCCTTAGTGAGATTTTTGGATTAGATCTCACCCATTGATTAGACTTGGCTAGATTGGATCTAGGCCATTGATCTTTTAGGGCTTGGCCAAAGGAGGCTAAAGGAGGGTATAGTGCATTTATGAGACTTATTCTTCACTTGTGAGAAGAGGAGAAGAGAAGGAGAGAAAGGGTGCATTTCTTGAGGAGATACGGGTGCATTTGCATGAGGGTTTTCCCATTTGAGTGAGGGAAGGTGCATCAGCTTGGACGAGGTTCTTTCATGGATTAGGAGGCACATACTTGAGTGAGGGCACATTTTATGGTTGAGGGTGCACTTGGGGGAGGAGAGGCACACTTCTTGCATGCGATATTTGTGTGAGGGTGTGTGCACTTGTTGAGAGGGAGCCTTAGTGAGAATAACTAAGGGCGCATTCAGTGGGAGGCCATTGTTAGAGGAGAGGGTGCACCAAATCTAGGTGTGCACGATATCTTGGAGGAGGGTGCACTTGTGAGGAGGGGTGAAAAATTCAAGGGAGAAGGAAAGGGTCATTCAAACTTCAAGTGGGTAAAGGCAAGATAATAGCATCTCATTGGTGAAGGAAAAGGGTCAAAGACAAAGGCATTGGGATAAAGACAAAGCAAGCAAGAAGAAGAAAGGCTCACCAAGGCAAGGGCCACCTTACTTCACAAGGCTTATGGGGAGGTCTTCAAGGAAGTCCAAGGCATCCGAGAGTGGTTGCTATTGTACCAGGTTCACTTGTATATGTTTCCTGTGTTGTACATTTTTCTTTGAGTCCTTCTATATATATCTGCTCCAAACTGGATTTCCCCATGGCGGGGGTTTTCCATGGTCATGTTGACCAAAAATCTATGTGTCAAATTTATGCATTCTTAGAAGTGCAGATCAACATTTTAAAGTTCAATATCTAGAGGTATTGTTATGTGTTTTAATGTATATTGCATGTGCTAACATTGAGTAAAGAAAACACTTGCAAGTGCTCCTTAAAAGAGAACTTAACCATCAAATATTGAGCAGAAAGTTTGGTGACTGTTTTTTGTCCTAAAAATAGCAAGAAAATACAGCCACACAGTTGAAACATAGATCCATACTAAGGTCAAGGAAATACCTTATATGGAAGCATCATAGGACCTCAAAATATCTACATGGTATCAAAGCCAATGGTGGCTTAGACTTGCTGATTTTTAAGTATTTTTGTGGGCAATTTTTTGAGGTTTATATCAGATCTGTTGGTTGTTTTTGGACAACAAGTTTACAGTCCAAAACAATGAGTAAATTTCAGATCTGAAGGTACCTCTCAGTTAGTGCCAGTTGGACAGTTCGGGGAAAAATTTGGACAGCCTGTTGACAGAGTTTGTGGACAACTTGTGGCAATATTTGTTGGGTTGTTTTTTTGACACTTGTGGACAACCTCTTTCCACACATGTGTGAACAAGAGTGAGGTTGTAGTTTATGAACTCTTTTCACACCTATTTGCTAGGAGTGAGGTCGGTATTCACTTTCCTCTTTTCACACCTATGTTGACAGGAGTGAGGTAACATTCCTTTGCACTTGGAGCATCAGAGTGTGCACAGTTTGACAGACATGTCAGTATCTCAGATGCATGTTGAGGACAAGCTAGTCAGGGATAGCCATTGGTCACCTTGGAAGGAGAGGATCGCCTTTGTATTAGAGGACCTTGAACTATGGGATATAACTGAGGTGCCTGTTCCTGTTCTTCCTTTTACTCCCCCGTCTTGTTGGCAGATTTCAGGAAGAGGAACAACAAGGCAAAGAGGACCATATGTGATGCAGTGCGAGATTATATTATTTCCCACTTGACTGGGAAGACTTATGCATATGAGATGTGGGCATCTCTATGAAAGTTGTATGAGAACTCTAATGAGAACCAAAAGTTGGTTCTTCATGATCGACTAAGAGGCGCATGATCAAGGATGATTCGACTACTTCATTCCTTGGTAGATACACCCAGATCAGAGATGCGCTTGGAGCTGTTGGAGAGGTGGTGGATCCCAACTCTATGGTGAGGACAACTTTGAATAGATTTACCAAACCATGGGGTCCATTTGTACCTTACATTGTTTCCAAGGAGGTTATGCCTACATGGGAGAGGATGTGGGATGACTTCGTCCAGGAGGAGACTAGACTAGTGGCAAAGGCTTCTGGACAACATGAACAACAATAGCAACAGTCAGTTCTGGGTGATGAGGACCTTGCTCTTTAGACAAAGGGCAAGAAGAAGACCGATTGTGGAGGTCGGTAGGGTTCCAAATTTGGGGCACCACCATAGGTAGGAGATAGCAACAATAGTGGGCAGAAGAGAGACATGAGCATAGTGATGTGATTTTATTATGGAGAGATGGGTCACTATGCAGGACAATGTCCCAAGAAGAAGAAGAAGCAGCAGAGTGGGTTAGCAGCAACAATATAGAAGATAGAGTTCGAGGAGAACTTTGTGAGAGAGTGTGCTTTCATGACTAGTTTGTCTATTGTTACACCATCAAGCATTAGATGGGGAGACAGAGTTGATGAGGACCGAATGACTCACAACAGTGATTCAGAGGGAGATCAGACTCAATGTCCATGGACGTCTTCAGAGTGGGTGACTGGTCCACCCATGATAGCTTCAGTTTCAGAGCATCTAAGCAGATAGAGATTTGGTGCTACAGCTTCAGAGCATCAAAGGTTGATGAGGAGGAGCAACAGGGCACCATGGAGGCTTGATCCTCACTTAGCTTTTGAGACAGGTAGATCAGGTTCTGGATCTACTTCAGGTGGAAGCTACTTGGCGAGAGGTCAAGTTGATGACTCTTGATGAGATACTAAGAGGGGGAGACTCTTGGTGATATGCCAAGAGAGTGACTCTTCGTGAGATTCCAAGAGTAGTGACTATTGGCGAGATGCCAGGAGGTGGAAATCCTTGGTGGGAAACCAAGGTGAAGATCTTTGGTGTGATGCCAAGATCTAGGTGATCTTGTAAAGGTGGAGAGACACTTCCATCTATAGATCATGCAGATTGAGCATATATGTGACAGAGACTACTTTCAGTGATCAGGGTACAACCATACTCACTGAGTATATGCCAGCAGAAAACCATGTCCTCTGCAAGGATGAGATTGGTGGTGATGAGCACTTTCCTCATTAAGAGGGAGTGCTGAGATTTGGGTACCTTGGAAAGTGGTCCCCATGTGTTTATGAGTCTATAAACACAAAAGGGGAGACTATTACCCTTGTACTAGATTGGATCTAGGACATTGATATTTTAGGGCTTGACCAAAGGAGGCTAAAGGAGGGTATAGTGCATTTATGAGACTCATTCTTCACTTGTGAGAAGAGTAGAAGAGGAGGAGAGAAAGGGTGCATTTCTTGAGGATATAGGGGTGCACTTCTTGAGGAGATAGGGGTGAATTTACATGAGGGTTTTCCCATTTGAGTGAGGGAAGTCACATCAACTTGGAGGAGGTGCTTCCATGGAGGAGGAGGCACATACTTGAGCGAGGGCACATTCTATGGTTGAGGGCGCACTTGGAGGAGGAGAGGTGCATTCCTTTAGGAGAGGCACACTTCTTGCATGAGAGATTTGTGTGAGGGTGTGCATACTTGCTGAGAGGGAGCCTTAGTGAGGAGCACTAAGGGCACATTCAATGGGAGGTCATCGCTAGAGGAGAGGGTGCACCAAAGGTAGGTGCACACCATATCTTGGAGGAGAGCGCACTTGTGAGGAGGGCCACAAAATTTAAGGGAGATGGAAAGGGTCATTCAAACTTCAAGTGGGTAAAGAAAAGATCATAACATCTCAGTGGTGAAGGCAAAGGGTCAAAGAAAAAGGCATCAGGATAAAGACAAAGAAAGCAAGAGGAAGAAAGGATCACAAAGGCAAGGGGCACCTTACTTCACAATGCTTGTAGGGAGGTCTTCAAGGAACTCCAAGGCATCTGAGAGTGGTTTCTATTGTACCAGGTTCACTTGTATATGTTTCCTGTGTTGTACATTTTTCTTTGAGGCCTTCTATACATATCTGCTCCAAACTGGTTTTCCCCATGGGGGGGTTTTTCCAAGTTCATGTTGACCAAAAATCTATGTGTCAAATTTATGCATTCTTATAAGTGTAGATCAACATTTTAAAGTTCAATATCTAGAGGTAGTGTTATTTTTTTTAATGTGTATTGCATGTGCTAACATTGAGTAAAGAAAACACTTGCAAGGGAACCTTAAAAGAGCACTTAACCATCAAATGTTGAGCATAAATTTTGGTGATTGTTTGTTGTCCTAAAAACAACAAGAAAAGACAGCCACATAGTTGAAACTTAGAGCCATAATAAGTTCAAGGAAATAGCTTAGATGGCAGCCTCATAGGACCTCAGAATCGCTACAAGTTTATGAAAAAGAGACTGATTGAAGGGTCAGGCTTGTGTATCCTTTGCAAATCAAATGAAGAGTTGTTGAACCATCTCTTCATTATATGTCCATATAAAAAATGTGTTTGGTAGGAGTGCTCTCTTTTGTTAGGCCAAGGATGTAATTGGAAAGGTACTACTATTGAAGATGCCTGGAAATCTTGGGTCTCCAATTCCACTAACCACAATATTCAAGCCCTTCCACTGCTCATTTGTTGGGATGCTTAGCTGGATAGAAACTCTGCGATTTTTTGTGAAAAAATTATTCCTCCTTAATTCAATGCAACTCAGAGCCTAAGTATCCTCTCTCACTTCCCACAGGAAAAAAGGATGGGCCCATCCCGACCTATCAGGGCGGAACTAGTGGATCGATCCAGACCTTGGGATTTCTTCGATGGAGCCTCCCAAAACAACATTTTTTTTTGTGGAGGAGGAGAATTGTTACACATGTCTAAAAGTAATTCTTTCAAAATAAAAATGGGTTTGTGTCTAGGCATGAACAATTATGCAGAATTGTTGTCCCTAAAATTGCTATTACGTTTTACCAAAGAAAAAGAAGTTGAAACTATACAGGATTTTGGTGATTCACTAAATGCCATCAATTGGATTCAGAGAATACAATAGTGTCACAACATTCTCTTACTTCCATTACTTGAATAGGTTCAAATAATCTTGGATACTTTTGACAATTTTTTTGCCCACCATGTCTATAGGGAATAAAATATGGTCATTGATCATCTCTCTAAGGAAGACACTCAAATGGGCCATGGGGAGTGGATGATCTTGGAAGACAATAGGGGTGTTATCTATGAGTTCTATCATGGGCCTTTTATTGAACATTATCGTTCCACACCACTTTTTGCTTCTACATGATCCTTTTGTTAATATATATGATTATGTTTTTGTATTCTCCCATAATTTATGTTCACAGACATAGCTCTTGAGAGAGTTATGATTTGTCTTAGAGTAGTGTTTTGTAAAATTTCTAACTTTTAAAGTTCTTGAGTTATTTGTTTTTATTACGAGGAAGAGGTTGCTTATTCATAGAATTAACTATGATTTTTCACTTTTTTGAGTGGACATGGGATGTCCAAATGGATCACCAAAATACATGGAAACATATATTCTACATAATGTAATTATCTTTTTCATTGAATGAAATAAAATTACATTTTTTATGAGAAAAAAATATAATATATTGACTATATAAATTAATATAATTGTATTATAAATTAATATGATTATAATAATATAGACTATAAATCATTGCAACTATGTGACTACTTGTTGGCTAACTGAAGAAGATATATTGAGTTAATATTATCCTTCTACATAATATTATAATAATAAATTAATATGATTATAATTATATGTTGAGTATATAAATTAACATGTTATATGATTCCCCGAATGGGGTGCCACACAACACACAACAACCATGTAACACAGGCCCGAGCCCAGCCATAAATATGGCAGGCTGGCTCCCTTCCCCTCACCATTAAATGGGATCTCTCCATTACTGCCCATCAAGAGGTGAAGCACTGCTCCCTCGCATGAGCATAATGATGGCCATGGGATTCAGCGGATGGGAGACATTAGTGGCAGTAGTCATGTTGCTCCTCTATGCTCTCATCTGGCAAGGAAACAATTCAACCCATTTCACCTTAGCCTTGCACCAGACCAACAACTTTGAGTTCTGGTGAAGCCACAAGAGGACTTCCTGCATGATAACATTACGCATCAGCTCCTCTATGGAGAGGGAAAGAGGCAGGCCGCGTCGTGGCCCTGCCTGGCATAGCTTCGCCACAAGATAGAGGAGGAGGCAACTGTTAGAGAGGGCACTCTCCATAGCCCGCACTCAGTGCACTCAGGCCGCACTCAAAAGAGAGAAGGTTAGGACGCCACCAATGGCTTATGTGGAGGAAGTGATCCTGGAGGAACCTATACAGTTCCCTCTGGAATCCCTCCTCTTCATCATGCTAGATAATTGACAACCCCCAAGCCATTTTTCGGTGGAAGTTATTGCACTAGACACAGGCAGGCCTACGCGGGAGGCAAAGGAGGATTACACTTGCATTGTGGAGGAAGAATTCTTGGAGGAATTCCTCCATCTTGGCTCCCAGGATGCCACATTTCCAGGTGACTTCAAAATCTCAAACGCAATAGAGGAGGACGAGGAGCTCGGGATGGAGGAGAATTTTGGGATGACAAAAGACAAGGATGGTGCACAGGAGGCTACAGAAAAGGTTGTCGCTGGTATGAAGGTGGAGGGTGGCTCAGTCCTAGTGCCACCACCTATCATGATAATCTTGAAACCATGGCAAGACCTCTCACCCTTCTTCTACGCGGAACAAATGGCGCTAGTGTTCGAGCTTCAAAGCCAAATGGCAGATCAGATCCACCGCAACATACTCATGCACCAACGCATCAACATGTTATATGAGGCATATTCAAATGCACTAGCTGGGAAAAAATGCCCGATGTGCGCAAGGCCTTTTGTGTTGCAAACTTGGAATGGTCCTCACAACGACGATCCCAACGATGCAACATTCGATGCTAACAGGTAATTCCATGGATTGGAGCTCAGTCCAATTCTAGTTTCCAATTTCCTACTTAGATGCTTGTTTAATTTCCAGTTCAATGTCCAGTTTTACTTCTAGTTTAGTTTTATTTCCAGTTTTACTTCTAAACAATGGTGCAAAGACTTCAGTCTGCCACCTACCCTGGTTTCATTTTGGCAGGGTAGATGGCGAACCACCAATTTTTGACTTGGACATCAAAGTCTTCCATCTATCCCAGTTTCTGCTAACTCAACAGAACAGTTGGCAGACTGTCGACATGTGTTTTTTTGTATCTGACAAATTTTAATAGGAATTGCCTTTTTTATTTACAAAAAAAAAAAAATATGTTATATGATTATATATTGACTATATAAGTAAATATTCATGATTCATAGGCATTGTTATGTTAATGTTATGTTAAATTAATTTGTGATTGATGAAAAATGTTGTAGTAAACAATTTTAACCTTAAATAACCATTCATTTCATTAACATTAGCTCTCAGAAACTACACATTGTGCCGATTATCAATAATTTACCCTCGGCTTTATTCTTCGTAATACTTTAGTCCCAATATGTACTGAATAATATCTCATTATAGTTTTTTCAACTTAAAAAAGCCACAACCAAACCACACAATTTAGTATGGTACACACATATATATAATGGAGCATGGGTTTGAATCTTGCAAAATCCTGTGAATGGTGGGTGGGATTACATGGATATATCTAGAGATTATAGTGATAATGGTAGTAATATCACCCAAAACACAAATTGTCCATTCCACCAAATATATATATAATTATTTATATATATAATAAATACATTTTTTATTTAATAAATAATAAAATAAATAAATATTGTTAATTAATTAAAAATATTAACTATAATTAAATTAAATATAACAAAGCTTAACCATAAATATAATCTAGACAAAAGTAATCATTCATTGACTATACAATCCACATTGAAGTGTCGAGCACATAGGAAATATATAAATCTCATTATAAGAAATACCAATTAGCTTGAACTCCAACTAAGGTCGCATTAAGCAAGACTGAAGAACACATACAACCAGGTCGGGTCTCCATATTCGGGTGAATCTTGACTTAATGAATGTTTATGGATATTATACATTAAATAGTGGCCAATTCCCCATTTCACCCAAACTAGGCATTGCAAAGCACTATATATCGATCCGCCAAAAACTTTTATACCTTTAGCTCTTACTATTGCGCTACAACCTACAATGCAAAGTATTTCTAAAACTATGGTTGCACAAATCAGAAGAGTAATTTTCGTATGATTTCTTACCCTAAAACGAGGCATTCTTCTGATTTGCAAATATAATTTCAAATCAAAGGCATCCATGACCAAAGAAATACAAATGGCTACCATTATTGCAATAATTCTACCTTCATAGGGTGGCATAGAATGAGTATGATACCATTTGTTAATGCCTCCTTCTAATGCAACCAGCACCATCCAACTAATAGAGCAAATGATGAACGTAACAGTCTGAAAATAGCTGAGTATTTGATATTGAAGAGCATTTCTAAAGAACAACACTTGGCATACATTGGTCTTATTGGCATTAGATTTGATGTGGGATCGATTTAGATATCTATGAGGTTGATACCGATAAAAATAACCTTCTACTGCCCGCGTCACAAACAAAAAGCTGGAGAAGGCATCCACTTTGGGCCAGAAAGTTAGTACAAGGGCAATTAATCCCATTGTCAAGTTTGGCACTATAGTTAAGGAGGCAAGGTTGTATTTTTCATCTGCTTCGCATTCTCCATCCCCATTCTTGTAGTTTTGGAGGGCAGAAGAAGCATTGGTTGTTCCTTTTCTAATCACAGCTTCTCTGAATTCTTTATCCCTTCGATCGAAAAATCTGATCAGCTTATTTTTCGACTCATCTTCCCTAGCTAGGTGCGTTGGAATGCATATGCAAGTACGCACTTTATGTATGGATTTAAGATCCAGTACTTCACAGACTGCAGCAGGCGATTCCAACTGGGAGTCACCCTCTCTCAATCTATCATTCTCCACATGCAATAGCCCTAGTTGCAGCCGTGGAATCCTTTTCTCAAGCAGCCCAGAGATGGGAGTAGGCACAGGGAATCAGACAATCTTTTCAGAGTTTCAGGAATCCAACGAGAAAGCATCTTGGTGATATCTTGCACTGTATTGAATACAATGCATCCACATTTACCCGCGTGATTTTCGGTGCAAGTAGATGCGCATAGAGTGACCGCTGTAGATTGTAAAGGGAGGCATTGCAGAAAGATGGAGTGGACATCATAAAGATTGGAGAGACGCCTCATGAATTGCATTGTCAAAAAAGCCAACCCATTTATGTGCTTCAAGTTCTCAACTTTTCGGAAGCGGTAGGCAAAAAATTTAGCCTCAGCCTTGAACCAAAGCTTGTCTCGTAAAATAAATTTAAAGAAAATCGCTAAATTGGCTATGCATGTGAGTTATATATCTAGAATATTCGCAGAACCTGTAAAAGCTTCACCAACCTGTCCAAATACAAGACCACACAACCATCCCAACTAGTAAACTACTAGGATAATGAAGAAGTGCATAATATATCGTCTTTCCCTCAATAAATCCATTGTTAAATAAAATCCAAATCCAAGGGGAAAGTAGTTTTCCCACTCTGTATAAACCAAAGAAACTCTTAGTATTCAACTCTAACTTCTTAGTGTGCCTGCAAATTTCGATAGTGAAGTTGTTTGGATACAGAGTACCAATAAACTTTTTTTTATTATAATCGAGAGCAAGGTTGGAATTACAAAATGAAACAATTCATCAAATATATTTTTGAACACTCCACCATCCATTTTCACAAATTTTTAATAAAAAATGTTAACAATAATACATAAATTGTTGATCGTGTTTGACGAGAGGCCAAAATGTTAACAATAATACATAAATTCTTAACCGTGGTTTACAGAGTACCAATAAACTTTCTTTTATGATAATGGAGAGCAGATTTTCACATTTTTTTAATAAAATATGTTAACAATAATAAAGAAATTATTGACTGTGTTTGACGGTAAATCACCCCCTGACGAGAGGCCAAATTCCATCCCTGGTCGGAAGGTTGAGAGAATCCACAACATCAGCATCGTCCCTGGTCGGAAGGTGGGATAGGTGAACCAAATTAGTCATATGACTCTCGGATAGGAGATGATAAATTGCATTATAATGGATGAGATTTATGTTATTGTATTGCTTATAAATGTCAAGAATAAATTGTTGTAAATTAACATAGTTACCAACTTAATGAGAACTATGACCTCAAAACGAGAACTCTGGCCCAAAAAACTCATATTTTTGCATAAAAAACATCAAAATCAACCCCCAAATCAAAAAGTGGTGCTACTGGTAGCACCATTTTTTAAAACATGGTCAAAATTATAACATTTTTCAAACATGGCCTTCAAAACTTAGATAGTAGCTCAGAAAAACCTTAAAATCAGCATCTCAAAACAAAGAAGATGTTTTTGAAATTTGTTTTTATTTTCAAAACGTTAAAATTTTGAGATCATTTGAAATTGTAATTTTATCACTTGGTACCATTAAAACCAAAACCTAAAAATCAACCATCAAATTGAAAAGTACTGCTACCGGTAGCGCCCATTCTAAAATTGGGGTATGAAAATGACACATTTTTATAATGTGGTAAAAGAGCTCATCATTACTGTAAACAAAATCATAAAATCAACCCTTAAATGTTTACTGTTTAAATGTTATTATCATGCAAAGCACAAGGTAATACATAATGCCATGAAAATATCACAATATACTTTAAAAATTCAACGTCACTTTTTAATATTTTTTTACTTTTAATAATAAAAAAGTAAATACAAGTTTCATTGTATGAAACATAAATAATTTCTTAAAAGTATTGTTATATTGACTATATTCAAAACATATGAGCTAAGAAATTTTATTATAATATCCATAATAAAAAAACATATCATTCATAAAACATAACAAAAGATTCATAACTTTATGTAAGATCATATGTAAGTTCAATGCTCTTGTTTAGTTACCATACAAACATCATATGGATCAAAAATTCGTAAAATGTTCCATACGCTTATTCATATTGACTCATGGTTTCTGAAATACCATCAGAGTCTACATTGTCTTCAGATGAATGTTTTGATGAAGATGTATATGATCCATGCTCTTCTCTATTGTCAATGAATGCACCATTTGAGTCTACGTGCATGCCCAACATTTCAAATGCCAAATGCCTTTTAGATCTATGATTAGGTTCAACAAACTCCCATCTTGCATTTATTTCTTGTGGCAACAACCTCTTGATAATTTCTATTGTCTTGGAGTGAAGAGTTCCTCTCTTTGTCAAATTGAAGTCATAAACAAGTATTTCAACATCATCTAATTTTAAGAGGTCAGTGTGATGACGAGTTGTATTTTGACCTTTTCTTCTTCTCTTTCTATTGACATGTTTCTCAACCACCATATCTGACTTGTAAACCCCATTGAATGGGTGTGTACTTGTTGCATACCAATGCACTTCAATTGCAATAACATCATCATTTTCTTTCTCAATCTTTATAACCTTTCCTATCCATAATGGATAACTATGTGGATCTTCAGTCGCTAAAATTGCAATGATGCTATCCTCCTTATTATCTTGTACTGAACCCCTGTAAAGGTCTTCCATGGATTCACGTTGTGCATGTGACCTTCACGAACCAATATACATTTCTCTTTCTCCTGCTTGTGCAAACTCAATAGCACCTTGAGATTCTTGAACTTCAACAATGTTTGTTTCTTCAAATTCATTTGGCACATTTTGTGGCCAATGAAATGGAGTCCTCAACATTGTATATTCATTTGTTGAGCTTGAAATTATATCACTTTGACTATTGAAAAAAGACTCCCACCAAACAGAATCAACAACATCAAAGTACTCATATGTATCCTTAATGGACTTTTTAATTTCTTCCGGGCATTTAGAATAATCTACATCTGTATTATGCCTTCGTGCATTATGGATTTCAGCAACTGATTGTAAAAATAATAACTTTGATGCAAAAATTAGACGATCTGGTATGAACTTCAAAAATGATAAACTTGATGAAGGCCCCCATTCTGTAGTAGTTGAATACTTCTTTCCCCATATAAGTTTTTTCCCATTAATTTTTTTGAAGCAAAATTGATGTTAGAAGCTAATGTGATTAAGCTTCTCAATACATTTTTATTCATGATGTGATCCATGAATAAATCTTCGCATGTCAACAGTTTCTTCTAATATATCAAAAACAAGCTCTGGAATGTATGTTTTCTTGATACATTCAATCAATGATGGTAGACTTCCAACATTTTTCCTCTTCAATGTTACTGAAAAACGACTGAACATTTGATCAATATGATCATGAGTGTGTCCAACAAGAAGGAAACCAACTTTCACCTTTTGAAGGATTCTCATTTCAACAAGCATGCTTAGATATCCAAACACAATTTGATTTTTATTTTCACGACTAGTGTTGTCCAACTGTAGATAGAGAACTTGAGGAAGATTTCTAGACCAACGAGAGAGCACATGATGAATTATGGTTATGGTTAGATTTGCATCATTATGAATATTTGGAGTTGTGAAGTAAACTCTTGAACATATTTTTCCATTGAAAACCATACAACCAACCAAGTGAAACTGAATGAAATTCTCTTCCTGTAAATGTTTAGGTGTATGGACAAAATGTGGTAGAATTGTTTTCTTCTTGTCCATGCCATCGATTATCATACCTAAATATTTGTTTTGATCATCATAACACTTCTTCCAATGTTTGTACAACTTTTTTTTTTCACTTGATTGTTGATTCTGATGTTCTTGAAGTGCTTTGATTATGGAATCTGCACATGACATAAAACATAAATATTGATCGTATGTTTTCATAGTTGATGACTATTCAATTTAAAAAAAAACAAAATAGTAAATACATACCTCTTTATGCCCCTTCAGATTTATCTCTTCTTGATTTAAGAGTAGCACATATACTACAAATCCCCATCCTTGACTTTTTAGGAATACGAACATTGTTGAATTGTTTCTTCCATATTCTTGTAAAATATGCATATGTAATAAAATTACCATTTCCTTCAACACCTTCAACATATCCTTTGTACAAGTTGTAGATTTCCCTCCTTGAAAAATTATCTGGAATATGTATTGTGTCTCTATCTGGCATACACTCTCCATGTTTGGAA